>JAZBHA010000217.1:16390-30906 GCA_037464855.1 Iselma pallidipennis | reverse complement strand
CTGTGAATATTAATTGAGAATGAAATTGTTAATTAATTTACATAGCTTTGTGTGGCCCCGTGCTGCATTGCATACTTGTAAGTAAGTAAGTGAATGTGATAATAAAGCTTTCATCTACTAAAACCGTATTAATGAACTGGCTTAATAGCATTAGAAATTGTATTAAATTTTGATGCTGATAGTGTAGGTGTGATATTGAAAATGAGCTTTGTCTTTCTATTATGGAAGCCTCAATATCCAGAGAAAAAAATTAATTATATGACATTATGGCAACTCAATGTGCGTGTTTATGTCACTATAAACCAAAGCTATTTTGTTTATGATGCCTCAGTGTAATGTACGACCATCATATGTTGAATGCATCCTGAATATGCTTACCTCATCTGTTTGCGTGCTCAATACATCAAAGCTCTGATGTTGTACACACAAATTTATCATCGATGTTACATTAAAAAAAAAGAACATCATTGATCTTATATATAGTGTGTGGTGAGACTAGATCGTATTACGAAAGTCGATCGGATGAACAAAAATAATTCGATTGTGTGATGATATAAATTTAGAAAAAAAGTCTAAATTAAGTCGTATATATAATTCAATACAGAAGACAAGAAGACGAGACGTAGGCTGGAGGCTTAAGAGAATGGGGGGATTTTGTGTGGATGAGGGGAATAAATCCGGATTTCAGGTAGTAAAGCTTTTATTCCAGTTAAGAGACTATTCATCTCAATCTCCAAACAAAATTTAAATAATAAACGGCCTTATGTCATGAACATGAAAAATTGTATGTATTTTTTTTGTTGGTTGGTTGGTTGCGGTAAAGAAAACAACAACGACCACTATAACATAAAAATTCGTACACTTTTATATTCAAATTTTTATAAATAAATCATCGAGTCTCTATAGATTTTTCCAGAGAATATTCTATGAAATTCAAAATCTCCACTCTAATAATTGTAAGCAATCTCGAATCGAAAACTGATTAAAGTTATAATTTACAGTGTTTTTTCTTTATTTGTGTGTGAATGTTAAGTTTAATTATAGCCGACTCTGAAATATAACGAGGGACTCATAAAAACGAAACGAGAATAAGGGAAACCCGTTTTCGGGTGGTGGTTTCATGACTGTTGCTGCTGCTGTTGAGAAAGTAGAAGTTATCGAAAGAGTATCGTGTCGAAATGAAATAGTGAAACATCTGCTGAAATCTGGCAAACCGCAATTCCACAAGAAGTATAGAGAAGAGCAAGAAAACGAGATATATATCTATAGAAAGGAAAAGAAAGGGAGAAATTCATCAAGACGGATGTTGATAGCGCCTTTGGTTAATTTACCGGGCCATTGGTACGATGAACGGATATAAATCTATTTCTCTCTATCTTATAAAGATACAATATTGCTACAATTACATATCTGTCTTTTTCGTTTTGTTTTTAACGGATAAATCACGACAGCAGAGGGTACTCTCGAGTTTAGAGGGAGCAATGAGTAATTGCTATATTGAACTACCCTGAAACCATCACCACCACCACCAACACCATCAGACATCACAAACTGGTGAACTAATTAAATATTCCGTTTCGTTCAAACTTGCATGTTGATTTTCTCTCTACAAGTGAGAGAAGCAAAATTTCCCAAACTTGGGCGAGATGATGATGGGAAAGCTTTAATACAAACGTCGGAAGTGGCGGTAGCAACAACAACGACACGATTAGGATATGGTCGATGATGGATATTTCGTATCTTTAACAAAACCTTACACACACAGAAACGATAGACCCTTGGGACGATTTTTAATGGAAAGGGAGCCGGATTGTGGCTGAAACTCTGTAAATTTATATAGAATACAATCAAAAATTTATCCCTAAGGAGAAAAATTGGAGTCGCTTTTGTTATTTTGACAAAGCTGGTTTTGACCTAAATTGATGATGACCAGGAAGACTCTGTGTGAGTTGTGGGCACGGCTGAAGGGTGGAGAGACCTTTAATACTCGAAATTTCAAATACCGACATACCAAGTAGAGGGATTGATTGAACAGTAAACTGACGACAAATTAAAATTAATTTAATGTTATTCCTGTTAATATTACGACAGTAAGAGACTTATTGATAACATATTTGACAAGCACGATCGCATTACAGAATAAATTAGTTTATATATAAGGCATGTCTCTCTCTCTCTCTCTCTCTCTCCTCACCGGCGTACAATATCTGGTAGTGCTTTGATGTTCTAAACACCCAATATTGAATCTTCCCCTTGTCGATATTGATGTATTGGTATTTTTTTATTATATGAGCAAGCTTTCTTGTTTGTGTGTGGGGGGGAAAAGGTTAATATACCAATTTCACCATTGAATAATATTATCTCATAAATTCTATATTAAAGTCGACCCATATAAGAAATGAAGGGTGTATGTAAGTAATACAGACGAAAAATCAAGGAATAACACAAGGGGAATGGAAGTATTTATATTAGACTAGTTGTGGAAAAATCAATAAATGATTGGATTTCGTACATTCTTCGACAACAATTCGCTACCTTTCTTCACACACATAGGGGTAGTTTAATCCAAAATTTATCGGGGAAGCTTTCTATTCTTAATCGTCTGCTTTTCTAGTTTACAATGGGGGTATTCACAACTGCCCTCCTATTTCTATGAGACCTCGTATGTCGTATTTCCAGTAGGTGGGGGAAATAGCCAAGGTCTCGTAGATGAGAGTAGCGTTGAGGCATGTTTTTTCAACTTCGTATCATGAACAGCTGTGAACGACTGCAACTGACATGCGTGCCGTCTCTCTCTTATCATCTGAGGCGTTCACAAGTCGTAGATATCTTGGCTGGTATTTATACGAACGCGTACGAATACAAGACAATAGCAGGGTCTTGTGAATACCCTTAATATGTTTCAATTCTTTTCGTTTTTTTTGTGCTTTTGATTACGATAATAAATATGGAAACGAAATGGTATAGGTTAAAGTCTAAACATAAATATTTACAGTACAACATTGGTATTGTAATTAAATGTAATTTATTTAAATTAATATGTTTGAATTCAGTACACGTATTACATTAAAATATAAATACCGTTATACTAACTATAACATTCTCTTATTGGTTCTTTTCCGACAAATACCTATTCCACATTTTAAAGTACAAAATATAACAAATTCTTCTAGTTCTAGGTGTAATTTTTTTCTATACATTCTCTTCTATGATTTATCTTTACTATATCTGCGAAATATTACCAAGTTCTGTTGCAGCAAAATATCGACTCGCCTAGAATAATAGTAGATGCAATATTTAACAGATTTATGTTGAATAATATCCATATAAAATCCTGAATATAAAGAAAAATCTCTAAGACGAAAACTTTAAACTAGTTGTGTGCATGTAATGTCTCGGATTGTGGTTGTAGAATAATGCCTTTTTGATTAAATATGTGAAAACGAAAAAAATCAGAAATGTCGAGAGAAAATTCGACCTGTAATCTTTTCTAAAAGAGAAAATGTTGATTGTGTATAGGTGTGTGTGTGTGTGTGTGTGTGTGTGTGTGTGTGTGTGTGTGTGTGTGTGTCGGTGTGTTGTCCGTAAAAAGGCAGTATCCATCTCTAGATTCAATAAAGTTGTTTGCTTTCAATTTACACATACACACATACACATGTTATACCTATTACTATAACCCTTATATAGGGTTAGTTTGTATCCTTGTATCCGTTCTGCTCTCCTCCGTCTAGATAGATAGATATATTTTTTTTTATTTCGTATCCGGTCCTCCTCGATTGATGTTTACACATCGATATCACGAAGTGTCGATGTATATTTTATTTACTTGAAAGTTAAGTAAAGCTGACGGCAAGTGGTTTCTTTTTACCTACCAACCAACCACCCACAACAACCGACAGCAGTAGTAGTAGTAGCAGCAAATAAGAAAAAACAACCCTACTTTAGTCAAGGATTTACGATAGCGAAAAGAAACCGGTAGGTAAGTAAGTAAGTGAAGAAAAAAATCGTCTTTTTTCGCCTGGATTATAACAACAACAACTATACGCCCAATTGTTGGTTTGTCACAACATGAAACCAGTTCGAGAAAAGATATTAATTAAATTTTTCTTTTAGTGTGTGTGTGTGTGTATATATAATAAAATATGTTTTAGGCAAGTTGGACACATTGTCACATAAAAGTAGAATAAAATAAGATGGAAGAAGAAAAAAAAAACAGATGATAAATGCTTTCAAGTATAGTAGTGGGTATATAAGTATGGTGAATGTGACTGAACACGAATCTGATATTTTTATGTCCAAGGATTCTGAAGCTTTACAACTTTTTCTGTGCTGTTTTCTTTAGATATAAATAATAAAAGAAAACGGGGTGATGAAAGTATCTATATGCGATTTTTTATATGGAAAATATGATATCTGCTACTACTAAACATATTTTTAGGGACAAGCTTATAAGATTCATGCAAAACTTTGACATTACTTCTGATAGACTTGATTTAGTAGTTCGAGTTTGTTGTTTTTAGAATTATTTGCCTTAGTTATTATCAATTTTTATGAAACAAAAAGTTCTAACAGTGATGGACTCATCTAAATTCCCCTTGAATACGTTTTTAACATTGTTGAATGTTCCTGCAACATAATAGTGTTCTCTTTTATTATTCTTTGTATTGTACTGTCAACACTACTTTAAAGTTTCTTGTTGCTTGTTAAGCAATATCTTAATTATCTGTAAGACATTTTAGAAAAGTTCCCGCCATCTGACAGTTCTTTTCCCGCTTGTCTCAGTTCAAGTGTGTGAGTGTATAACTTGCCTACTTTACCCTTATATTACATAAAAGTTGACAAGTTTCTTTATACCCACACATACATAAAAAATCGTAATGTCTCCGTCCAACAATCCATTTATCCGTCCCCTTTTACTATTATACACCCTACATGTATCGAAAATCTACTACCACTACTAACATAAACCATTTATGTGTGTTATTGGAGTGAAATCGGGTATCGTATAGATGGAGTTTGCTAGTGTGTAGATGTCAGCTAAATGAAAGACACAACTTATACATATATAGACTGTGAGAGGCGTCAGCATCAATTTGACATCACGTACTTTCTGGCAAACCGGCGTCGCCGTCATTGTCGTCGACATCGTCTTGAACTTCTCCATACAAGTCGAAAGAATCTTACGTGAGATGAGCCTATCTGTCGGTCAGGCACGATCTGGTGCCGTTATGACATTATTGAAGATTGAACGTGTTTTGGATTCTGTCTGCTTGCCTACTACTACTACTGCTACGACTACGACGGCTATACTATTGCTGCTGATGCTGTTATACTGGACTGGTCTTATGATCATTCAACTAGTTTATAGCCAGATAGACTTGATGAATATAAATTGACTAGAGGGTAATAGAGAACAATAAGAGAACAGAATGCACATCAAAGATCATACAACACAATACAGAGAAATACCAACAATTTCAACACTATCTATTTGAAAAGCAATAATCACTGATAAAAGATTTTGATAAATAGCATATTTCCGGAAGTGAAAAAGCGGAAAATTACACTCGATATCTGAACTGCACTACTGCATGATGATTCATTTCCTGCTATCGATGCAAACAATAGCAATTTTATGTGATATGATTGACCCGGCGCATCCACCAAAATGACACACCAGGCATGTATTTTGTGATTTTAATCCAATTTTCGTACATCATTTACTGATTTTTGGAGTAAAACTTTACAAATTATGTACAAGAGAAATTTTCGGGCAGAACGCGTGTATGACCTAGAATGAAATAATTACCGAAAAGGAGAAACCCGTAATTGAAACTAATAAGTCTAGGGTATTGTATCAAATGTTATAATCCCTTCTAGCTGACCGCTATCATAGTCATTTCCTAACAATAGAGTCTAACCATTACAACAACAACTAGTTCTACGCCCAACCAACCGACCAACATTTATGAATAGTCATCAGAATTCTCCAAGGTTTTGACAATTTCAAACATCTGCCATCCAAAATCCAGAAATTCATGCAAATTGAATATCTTTTTAGGGAAAAGAGAAAGAAATGGACTATGGATATGTCACGAACATATTTTTGTTATTCCGCCTGTTGTTGTTGTGATGATGTGAAATACACAAAAACAAACGAAAAATGAACTTGATGTGACTGGGCGAGAGACTTTTTCGGTCAAGTTTCCTGTGTGAACAGTTTAGATTTCCATGTCATCCCTTTTCCTCACTATTAAAGAACCATTTGCAAACAGGAAAGGTCTATTCGGGTCAGCCGTTTTTGAAATTACAGATCGCTCGAGGCTGTATGTGTTTGCTAGATCAAAAGACATATAAAAGTCGTGCTGGCAGCCAAAAGCGACGGGTATATCCCATTTACTGTTGTTGTTGTATATGTAGAGAAATCGGACAGGATCTGTCTGTTAATGAAGCAAAACATCTAAATGAAGAGTGGAAATTCAGTTTCTAAATAGTTAATTCGATTAAATGATAGTAGTTAACTTGTTAACTTGAAAATATGGTACCGAAACAAAATATCGGATTTGTTAAACTCTATATACTGGCAGAACTTTTCAGTTGAACAAATTTTATACTAGATATACCGATAACTTTACACAAATACAGAAACACACACAAACCATATTACAGTTTCAGTTACCATTTCCTGTAAACAATGGCGGTCAGCATAACGGAAGATGTGTCTCTATCATTTATTCAACTATACGCCACCAGCACCACTGTATTACAACATATACAAGAGCTGAAATTGCCAGTTCTAGTTTCTCTGTAATCTAAAAACATTACTTTACACAATATACATTATCCGTTCAACATATACTGAAAATAGTCCAGATGGTAATGCGGGTTATTGTGCACGAGATAAAGGACAATTTAAAGACGGAAGCATTTTATATCCTTGAACAACACGTTTTTTTTCCGTAGCATATTGTCCTTTAGAAGTGTCTCAAGAGGTGGTCCCTTTGTTAAACAAAAGGTTCACTAACGATGGTGTATTAAAAGATTTTAATCTTGAATTGAATTGAAAGTTGAAAAACGTTATACAATTTTATTTTAGATTACGTTTTGTAAAACTGCATCATCTGTTAGTGATTTAAATTTCAATAGAATCTTGTATCGTTAATGTCTTTGTTTTGCTTTTTGGGGATCAATCTAGGTAACGTAACGTGTTCAAGTTGATAGAAAAATCGAATTTTATATTACTTTAACATTGCACAGTCGAGGTATTTCCGCTTGGGAAATTTGTTTCCGGTATATAAGTAAGTATATGTCTATATCGTGAATAAATATGGATCATTTTATGAATTCAATAAGAACTGTTTTGTTTGTGTTCTCAATATGCAGGAATTTAATATTTCCAACAGAAACTATTTGATAAAGTCTATAATAGATAGGGTGCTGTTTGAAAGATACAATACAATCATCAACAGTGAAAAAATAGACACAAAAAACAATATGCAGGTCATATTTCGAAATCTGGTCTCGATATTTAAATGCGAACAAGCAAACTCGGTAATTTAGTATTGGCAGTAGCGAAATTTAAATATTGTTGGAGAACGTGATTCAAATTAACTGAAATGTATTGTATATTGATGTATCCACTCAAACATATTTATTTTATCATCGATGGACAGAGTCACATGAGTATTATGTGGTTGACACAAAATTCAGAAACACTGTTTCCATTTCAATACTCAGTTTACGTTTTTAATGTAGATTTTAAATAAATGAATCCCGGATTAATTTCATCGATATAACAATACTTGTTGTGACGGTGGTGTCCGTTGTAAAATTCATCCACCTACGTATAGTGTACAGAATTTAATTGGACATAGTATGGGTATTCACAAGACCCTGCTATTGCCTTGTATTGGTACGCGTTCGTATAAATACCAGCCACTATATCTACGACTTGTGAACGCACCAGATGATAAGAGAGAGACGGCACGCATGTCATTTGCAGTCGTTCACAGCTGTTCAATATACGAAGTTGAGAAAACATGCCTCATCTACGAGACCTTGGCTATTTCCCCCACCTACTGGAAATACGACATACGAGGTCTCATAGAAATAGGAGGGCAGTTGTGAGAATACCCTCAGTGTTTACTCGATCTTTATCGGAAAAATAAACTTTTTTCCTTGAAAACGCGGAGATTTGCTCAAATTTTAAATCTAATAATGTATTCCATGATTCTTTACAGTCGAGAAATTCTGTAACGCAAGTTTTATAATGTAACAACATTTAATATAATAGATTATCTTATGCACTTGTAAACACAATAAAATTCCATTTTAAATGGAAATCTGGTTGCTATCTTAATCGAAACCGTTGCTAAAATCGCATCAAATTGCAGTAAAATTTTGCATATTCATGAAGTCTAAGAAACTACGAAACCATTCCATTCCATTTTGCTATAATTCTCTCTATCTAGTTTCTCTAGATTTGAATGAATATTGACAAAGTTTCCTTACATAATTAAATTTTCATTTTAAGTGAAGAAGTATACAAGAATTTAAATCACTTCCATTTATCGGTATGAAAATACATGATTAGTGTAGAGTGTAGAGCCTCGATAATCCGTCCCTTCAATTTTTATGTTATATAATCGTGTCGAATTATCGAGGTTCTACTCGATTTCAGTCGTTTTTGTGCTAAGTCACCCTTTGTTGAGTAACGAACACAATTGCGTGTTTCTGATATAATCGAACAGCTTTGAAATTAATCTCAATTCAACCAAGGTGACAACAAAACAGAAACATTCTGCAATAGTATTGACATAACATCAACTAAATTACAACCAAAAAAAAATAAGAAAAACTCCAAGAGTCAGAATCATTGTCTTTAGAAACGACTAACAGTCAAAAAAAATGTTCTTGAACTTAGAACGAAATTAGAAAATAATTTCATGTCTTTTTTCTGGACCAAGGAACATACAAATTGGTTTGTAGATTCTCTTACAATAATAATATCTTCTTAACTTGATAAGAAACAAACCGTTTGTACAAGACGAATGTGCTTTGTTCGTTTATCAAATATTTTTTGTATGTCACGACATGAAATTGTATAACTTTCAAAGAAATTTCACAGAAAGATTGTGGGCAAATACCTGTATTATAACTTTTAAGATAAATTTCCAAAAGTTCCAGTACAATATGGTTTCATATCGTATCATATCAGGCTATACCTATATGCTGTAATCAAACACATAAGTAAAAAACAATGATAGGAAATTAATCTTTAGCCTAAAAGTCAGTTCAGGAGACTCATGCTTACACCATTTTTGATTCGGAAATAGTCTGATCTGGTAGCTTCAAGGCAGTTCCATTCATATAAGCTCAAAATATTGATCCTGCATGAAAATTACTTGAGAAAAAAATGTTGCTAACTGTATGGATGTCATAAGTTTTAGCGATTTTTTACGCATGTACCCTCTGGTTTCCTCTTGAATATTTACGTCATGGTTCGTAACAACAACAACTCCACATCAATCACCATTTTCTCTTATATAGTGTCTGTTTTGTGTTTGTATATGTTAGTTCTCATATTCTATCGAATTGGATACAGCAAATAAAATAACAAAATACCTCAAAGTCATGGAACATTTGCTTTCTGTCTTTGTATGTTTTGTTGGGGTAGTGGTGTAGTGGTTGGGTCTTTGTACAGAGAACATAGCCGAAATATCTTATTCGTACTTTCGTACACTTATCATATGACTTTTCTGTCTCTCTGTCTTTTTGCCTCCAACTTCTTGAAACTGTACGACTCTTGAATAGATCATTGTGTAAATAATTGGAATTTAAACTTTAGACTTGATGATATTAACACCCATTTTTCACTTTACTATTACTGGAAAATTGTCTGCCTTGAAGAGAAGTTGAGTTTGGTTGTTGTTGTTGTTGTTGTTATAATAAGCTTAAAGTAATCAAGGTATTGTATTTTATAAGACACGATGGAGATAGACAGACAACGTTACATCGTTAGCTTGACAAAAGGGATTAAAACACAATCAGCTCTGTATCACTACAACAAGAAGTTCATCTCTTTACTGATTATACAAGCAGAAAAAAAATACTAAATTGGTAACAATAACACTAAAACAGGAAAGAAATGTTCCTAGAGATATTTATGTAATGTTTGCTAACAAAGAAAACACCTCCTAATTTCTCTGGTCTTTTTTTTTCTTTGTTATTTCCAAGTTATTGCTCGTAGCTCATTTGAATTGGTAAGTTGTTAGAACACGTCTTGAGACCAAAACTGGATCCAGAGCAATCTCTGGATGAAATTCAGGTTATATCAGGTCCTCTTCCAGTCATTTTTCTCTATTCATCGTTACAAAATTCACTTCAATCTATAATGAGTGGGAAGAATTTCTAAAACTGTGCTTAACTTAATGATGGAAATTAATTAACTAATGAACCTCGATAATATTTTATTAAAAATAATTAATATCGAACATTTGTTACAAAAACAGATTATTTGAAATTATAGGAACGTTTCTAGTGAATTAAAATCGTGTAGTGTAGAAAAATGGGCCATTTAAAGTTTTTCATTTGTGCTGTACGTTAAGGTGAAGGATGAGTTGGAATAAACGAATTTTCCAAGTTTTTTAAATCTTTAGTTTTTCACCCCCTCCCAATGGAAACTTCTACTCAACTCCAATTAATTAGTAAATTTTATTCGTATTCTCTTCCTTTCAATTTCTTAGTTTTTCCCCGTTTCAAAGAAGCGATACTGTGTCCTTCCGTCCATTTTACTAAAAAGAACTTCCCTCTTAATAAATTCATTTCCTTAATATTAAAATTCTCATTACATTAACTTATCTGAAAAATTCGTCCATTAACGACCGGATAAATGTTAATTAAATTCCCGAAGAAGAGATGTTCATCAAGTAGCAAAACATTATCCAAATTTATAATTAAACATAATACAGTTTCCGTTTCATCATCAAAAATTATATATATATATATTGATTTGTTTGTGGTAATGGTGATGATGATGGAAAGTTTTTCAATTTCAAACTTCCAGTTGTTGTCTTTGAATACTGGTGACAGTAACCGAAATACATAGGGAGAGAAAGAAAAGAAAGTTGCACGCTTTATATTTATGTAATAGAAACATAAATTTAACATCAATACGTATTCAATAAATCACGAAGGTAGTAAGAAAAAGTACAACTGTCATCAAATAGGATGGATTTACGGCCGACAGGATAATTTGAAAACTAAAACAGCAGTCACGAAACATAAGGTGCTAGTTGTTTACAAAACTTTACCGCTTCCATGGAAAACTCACAGATATTTCCTGTGTAATAGCAGTATTTGACCTTTTGATTAATAATTTCCCATAAATTATACAGGTATTGGTATAATTTTGGGTTGTTGGGTAAAAGAAAGTCGGGAAAGTGATTTGATTCTAACTACGTTGACTTTCAATATAATAACAAAATCATTCCAGGAATCTAATTTTAGAGAATATCTACCGCTACCAAAGAGGAAAACCACATACTTACACACACAAACATACGATCCACAAATACAGACTCCCTATGAAATTTTGTCGGTTATTTTCTTATAAAATTTTCTTCTTTTTTTATTATTATTCTTGATGTTTTCGTTTTTAACCTTCATTTCTATTGATTTCAGGAGCCAGAAGACAAACAAAAACGTCATGATGTGAACTTGATGTAAATTACATTGCCATTGATTTTAAGCGGCAATAAAGAAAACCTTCCAGCGAGGTAACGGTTTCATTCCCTTTTTTTTTATCATTCATTTCGTTTCCTTGATGAAATAGATAATATCTACCCTCTATTATCTATTATTCAGTTAACTAATTAGTGAATTTTTATATTTTTGCGAATTGTTTGGATTAAAATTTTGGTGGATGCGCCGGGAACAATCAACACGACCTTTTCATTTATTCGAATATAATCCATTCGAACCGGAAATAATACGGAACAATCAATGAACGATTAATTCGAGAAATATAACCAAAAATTTTGCGATAAATATAGTCCGGATTAGAGAGGTTCATAACATTTGCAATAAATAGTTGATATAAACCGTTTTCTAATATCTCGATGTATGTTTTCCTTCTGCTAGTTCTCTACCTACTCCATAATCATACCGGCAGTAATGGTTTGGATGCAGACACTAATGCCTTGAAGTGAAATGATAGCGCGCACACCAGATAGAAGGGTGTCTAGAGTAGTTAAGCGAGGAATGTCTTCTCTCTGATGTCATTTTGTGCAAGATAGCCCGATGGTTTATGACCAGTACGATGAAAAAGATTTTCCCATTTTATTATACTCTCTCTTCCTCTCACTTTCTAGCCTGTATATAGATATATATCTCGTCCTAGCAACGCACAATTTAACCTCCGGACATTTCCTTTTCTGCTTACTAATGCAGATTTCTTTTTACCTTTTTAATATTAAAAAGTACTCTAAAGGAAAAATGACTAAAACTAACTAAAATGAAAAATCACTAATTTAACGATAATGATTATAATAATAACGGATTAACACCAATAAGTTGTATAGAGAATTTTTGTTATTTTCTATCTTGTATCAGTTTATCAGATGATCGTAAAAATCCTAACGCTGATGGTATGACTTTTATCAAATTGATGTAATGAAATCGTAATCTGGCAGATATTTCCCTAGAGTCAAGTGAATAAACTAGACGAGAAAACGGGAAGTAGACGACGGCGAGAAGGAATGATGGTAGTAGTATAGTACTGTGTGTTTCACACACTGAGAAATAACGGCAACAATCCACCCTTAAACCAGTATTGTGTGAAGCAAGAGTTCAAGATAAATTTCTGACTGAAACCTCTATCTGTTGGATGGTATAGGATGATGATCACCAGCTGTGTGATTTGCCCCTGAAAATCATTCCTCATCTGTCAGGACAAGCTGTCTTGTCCTCCTCCTCCTTCTCGTCGTCGTTACCATTTCGTCTATTTGTCTGTTTGGTAATTACGCAAAGTACTACGTAGACACATTAAATCTGAATTATTTTTAAATTGATATAGATAGTTTCACCAGACAAGAGTTGCAAGGACCGGAAATCAATATTCATTATGTCTATACATTGTGATGTGTTCTCGAAGATTTGAGCTTCAAGTGGATTTTGTTAGAAAGACGGGCAACAATTTCAGTAATGAATTGATTCAAAAAAAAAACTCCAGCTACCCAAAAAGGGTTTCTCAGCAACAAATCTTTTTATTTAAGATACCGTAAGTCGTAGATTTAGGGAAAAATTAAATTAGTTAACGTCATAAAGTTCAGGAGTTGTCTGAAACAATGGAAATGATTTTTCAAATAGGTAGTACTTTACGATCAGAGTATGTTAGAGAATTAATGAACGCCATTAGACTATTTCTTGAGATTGTAGGATTTTCTGTGCATTTGAAAGGTGGTCATTAGGAGAGGTTTAATTTGCATACAATATAACGTAACGGGTTTCACACGTTCACGTTAAATTCAGTTCTACCGGAAAATAGTACGGGTTCGATTTTAAATATGGGTTTTGATACAATTTCAAATAGAACAAAACTAAATTACTATACATCTCAATCATAGGAATAATCAATAGTGGAATTTGAGGAGGAAGACGTAATTCTATGATGAAATTAATTTTATTTTTGGTGGACTAGTTTCGGTCTAAAGACATCATCCACACCACGTCAAAAGTCTACATAGACTAGGGTTGGGGGCTATCTTCGATATATCGAATTATCTATGCATGATATCGATATCTATCGATACTTTATGTTGACAGCTATCGATATTTTTTTTATATATCGGTAAGTATTCACACGTAGCCATATTTGGATAAAAAGCATAAATCGTTGCAGTGGCGCAGCTAAGGGGGGGCTATTGGGCTATAGCCCCCCCCCCCTTGGCAGTGGCTACTGTTTCCTGGCGTCATCAGCCATTAAAGTGTTACGTAGAGGACAACATGGTTTACCTGCTTATACTTTTTGCTTTAATTAAAAACACATCCATTGGAACCAAGAAAGTATTAAAAGTGCTCCACTGATCTTAAAAAACACTGCTCTAGACCACCCCCTTAGAGAAAATCTTGGCTGCGCTATTGGATCGTTGAGACTGCAAATAGTTATTTATTTTTGTCGATATGTCAATAAAATATCGATATATCTATACAATATCGATACTGTCGAACATCGAAATATCGGTATTGAAATTCCAGCATTCCAGATATTGGAATTTTAATATCGATATGTTGTACTCAATTGCCGAATTCGGCCAATGGCCGAAATTTATACCCACAACGAGATGTGGGATTTGCTATTTGCTCACAACGTGTTGTGGGTAAATTTATTAGCATTTCTTCGGCCACTGGGCGGATGGTAATACTCACAACACGTTTTGGGTAAATTAACAAATTCCACTATACGATTTGGCGATGTACATCGCTTTATGGAATAAGGTAAAGTACCCACAACGCAA
>JAZBHA010000217.1:4285-16223 GCA_037464855.1 Iselma pallidipennis | reverse complement strand
TTTATCGCCAAGTCGTGTAGTGGAATTTGTCAATTTACCCAAAACGTGTTGTGAGCGTTACCATCCGCCCAGTGGCCGAAAAAATGTTAATAAATTTACCCACAACACGTTGCGAGCAAATAGCAAATCCCACATCACGTTGCGCGTATAAATTTCGCCCATTGGCCGAATTCGGCAATTGAGTACAACAGATATATCAATAATTAAAATGTTAATAAAATATTGAGATATCGCCCAAAAAATATCTATTTGCAGTCTCAAGGATCTATGCTTCGTAGATATGCCTACGTGTGGATAATTACCGATATAGTTATCGATATCGTGTATTGATATATCGATTATTCGACATATCAAAGATCGCGCCCAGCCCTACCACATACAATTAGACTTTGACGTAGTGCTGACGATGATCTTAGGCCGAAACTAGTCCACCAAAAATGAAATAAATTTTTTCATAGAAGAACGTTGTCCTCAAAATTCCACTGAAACTAAAATCGATTAAAAATTGATTTCAATAATGCCTTTAATTGTTTAACTAACTAATGAAAATAGCTTTATTTCGATATGACAATTATACAAATTGATATTTTTCATTTTAACAAATCCACAATTTAATTTTCCACTTAAACAAATTTTTCAAATTTTCGAAATAAAAATAAAAAGAAAATCCTTAGCTGTCATTTTTATTCGTATGTGCACAGATATAATTCAGTATCATTTTTTTAAATCTAGCTTTAATATGATCGGGCATTTGTCGCATTTCAGTTAAAACATATTGACAGAAAGCTGCATCAATATCATTGGCTTGTTGATGGAAATATTGTCCAATACTGGTGACTGCTTCTTCCAGTGACATTTGGGGGGACATACTGGTTTCTGGTACTACCATTCCCGAGGATGATTCAATCGCTGATGATGGACTCATACTACAATCAACGAATTGTGGCTCAGCAACAATATTTATTTCATTATCGCTCTCAAGATCGATTACATTCCCGTTATGATTATTATTATTATTTGATTGTCGCCTAAAAAAAATAAAATAAAAAAATAAATCTGAAAAAAATATATAGTTTTTGTCAAAATTACTTTGGTTGTATGTGGTCGTCGAGAAACGTTAAATACTTCATTAATGGCCAAACTTCGGCGTCACGTAAACTTAACGGTGTACTACTATTCAGTTTTCGTCTCTCACGGACATATCGATCTCGAATGAAACGCCAACGTTGTTTCGCCTTGTCGCCAGCTATATGTAGACAAAAAATACAATATATGCATTTATTTTATATATAATTCTATACTAAAAAAAAATAAGTCATTATTACATGGGAATCCGACTTGTGCTGCAATCCCACTCCATAGTCGTTTCTTGCCCTCAAAACCACCAGTACCACCACTACAACTTTTATCGTACAAACAACGAGTTTCTCTAACCACATTTATTAAATCTATTATATTTTCTTCCATTCCTCGTCTTGTCTTTACTCCTACTTCGCAAATAACTCACCAAACTAACAAACAACGTATTTTGTCCACTATGATCAACAGATGATAAAATTTTAACACATAAATAATCACATGCGTCTACCAAACAACATTGCAAATAACTAACAATGGATTAAGTAATGATCACAGCGCATGCTCATAACTCTGCAACTTGGCTGCGTTTCATTGCGGTGTGTGTTGCTTTCCGTTGCGCAGTACGCATGCGTTTTTACCAGCTGTATGTCGTGTCTTGTCTTGTCTGTAGGTCAACTTTACAGAACCGTATTCGTAAAATAGTCAGCCCTAGACGCAATCTACATTTTACGCTTTACCGTCCGTAATCTCGTTAATCCATACGATATTAAACCGACCGTTGTTGTTGTTGTTGTATGTTCAGATTTTTCGGTTGCCACCTACCGAGAGATTCTAGTTTTTAGGTTTCTAAAGGACACACACACACAATTCACAATATTCTCACCGGTATAGTGGGAAAACAGACAAACAGCACGCGGTCTTTTCTATACATTCACTGCATGAATCTCGTGCCACAATCAACACACAACAGCGCGACGACAGAACGAATGCTTGATTAACGGGACGATAGACAATGTTCTGCATTTACGAGTTTGGTTTTTATTTATTTTTTAATGAGATCAATTAAAATTTTATTTTTTCCCTCCAATATCCGAAATTAATGCGCGAATATACGTAGATTAATTCCGATTAGACCAAACGACTTGTCTCTTTCATCTCTCCTTCTCTCTTCTATCGTAGTTTTCCATTATTGGATCTATTTGTCGTTTTCAGATCCTTGCAGAATAAAGTCACAGTTAATCCTTTAACTGCTTGCGACGGGGGCTTTTAAGGTCCATCTTCCAGTCTCTCTCTCTCTCGCTCTCTGTCATTCTATAGTCTCTCCCCAATTCACTCTTTAAAACAAAGGACTACTACAGATACATTGAAGCATCCCTAAGGAAGTGTTTACATAGGATCACTTAAGCGTCAAGTAAGTGAACATAAAATTATCCTTGAATACGGTGACGCCTTTTAACCAATTTTTTTGTTTTAACGTCGGTCAAGTTGAACTAGGATCCAAACAAATACAACACTTGTTCTTCTAAAAATGGATAGTTTACTGTTGATGAGATTCTTTTATGTATCTCTACGTACACAAAAAGACGAGAAATACATAGTTAAATGTAGAAAAGAGCTAGTTAAACGGATTGCAACTTGTCCATAATAGGAATGCGAACTTTAGAAAACTTGTTAACACGAAATTGTTCGACTAGAATGGATCGCCTTCAGACTTGGAATTAAACTGTTATTGTTGTTGTGTATTTTCACAGATTACTGTTAAATAGATAATATTTGTTAGTAATTGTTAATAATAATAATAATACTAAATTTATGATAGTTACTTTCTGATATGCTCTTTACCTGAATAAAGTGCTACTTAATTAAATACTGGATTAAAAAAGAACGCTCTGAAGAGTTTCAACACAATGATTAAGCGTCATTTCCGTAAGACCTAGGCGACTGAAAAAAAAAACAAACAACAAAAAACCGACAAGCGCAAACTTTTTAATCGTACGCCCAGCAGTTTGGTTGAAATCCCTATGGAACAATTTTTTAAAATTCATTCCAAATAGTAGTGCAAGTATTAGAAAAGTACTCGTAGGTATATGCTTTCTGTTGCTTCTTTCAATTTGGCTGAAATAAATGTTTCTAATGCAAACTGGAATTTCAAAAATACTCATTTGAAAAGTCAGGTTTATTAAGTTGCCTATCGATTTCCTCGGCGCATTCACCACTTTTTAAGAAAACCCCTGACTTTTGCTAATGTGTACGTTCCAACGTGAAAAAGCCCTTAAAATGTTGAGTTTCTGTATTTTGTAGTCGCACTAGTTCTATTGAAATGCGACAATTTTAGGTCATGATTCCTCACGTTAGAAACGACAGTGAACACAAACAATAATAATGTGTTGTTAAATTCAACAAATTTCCCTTTGTGTTTAACCGGAAGGGCTTATTTATAATAAAATTACTATTTTGTTACGAATTTAATTAAAAACTTTTATTAATTAGGTATATTTTCACGGTAGTCAGAGTTTTCGTCACTTTTTTTCGGCGAAAAACACCTAACTTTTCCTTATGTATGACAAACACTGAAAATCTGAAATCCCAACCAACACATAGATTCGATCCGAATTCATATTATATTTGAGAGAAGAGAATTGTTTCGTCTTTGCAGTACGACGAATTAAATTTGTGAAATTTTTCTTGTAGTGACTGAATGTGTGTTGGAAATGCAAGCATCTGCTTTGAAATAAACGGTAATCAATACGGTAAAGGAGAAAAAATAACCGGGGAACAACAGTAGGGATGGTTTTATTTGAAAACCGTCCAGATTGAAACTAAGTACCCCCTAGAGTTGGTCTCATCTTTTCTTCTTCAATTTCTTCTACTTCTTATATTGTGCCCGTCTCTCCAAAAACAATGGAAATAAATGATTCAAGTAAAAGAGCGAGAAACTAAACTCTTTTGTATTAACTTTTTCCATAGCTTCTTTAAACCGTATCGTATTATATAATAGTATTCTCTCCATCTTTTCTTACAGTTCTCTTGGTTGTTATCCGTTAAATAAGACGTTATTCAACCGCGATATTCAAGTTGTTTTTACAAAACAATACGAATAACAAAACTTTAAAATTATTTTGTTTACTTGAATTTAATTACTGTCAGTTGATGAGTTCGGATGAAATTCGTATATATTTGTCTTCCTCTTTTATTATTATTATCATTATTATTATTATTGTAATGGTGGAATTGGTAGTCGTCTCAGAAAAACCGTCAAGCATGAAATTACTAATTTTATTAAAATCAGTTACAAGCTTTTCTGCTTGAGATTTGATATACTTATTACTATTCTTACTATTATTATTATTATTATTATTGATGAAATTTTAATTAAATGTAGAGTAACGTTTAAAACATTTTGAATAAATATTCCAAAATCTAATTAAATTAGCACCTTCACTGTATGATAAGATAATAAAGAGGTGTAGCAAGTAGCGACACTTGAAACTTTAAATGTTTTGTTCAAACATTTCCACTACCCGCCCCCTCAAAAAGTTAAGTATGTTGGCAAACGGCTGACAAGCTCTACCATTTACCCATCTAACACTCATTTAACAAGTTAATCCTTTTTGCAGTATCTTTGCTTCTGTATTTTTTTGTTTTCTTCAAGAAAAACTTCAAAAACTTGTGTTGAAACTAGTATGGACTTTTCCAGAACCTACTTACATTACAAGCTAAAGGAACAAAACTAGATAAAGTTTACAGTCAATTGAAGGATTTTTATATAAAACAATCAATTATTTTTGGGCAAGCTCGTCGAAAGATCTCGTTGTTGACTGTGAAAATATTATAGCAGGTGTTCTGTTCTATAATTCATTCTATACTTTCTTTCTCGTTGATTTAAAACAATGATTGTTGTTTTATCAATTCTTGGATACGTCTGGAAAACAGCAAAAACAGGAGATATAAAGACATATGTTACGCAAGACTCAACTCAACTGGTAATAGAAAATAAATCACATTTTCTGGTAAGCAACGATAATTCAGCAAAAAAACTTCCGGCGAGAGTTTCCGGCAACAACAACACCCTAAAAGTCTAGTTAATAATTAAACTGTCAACAACTAAAACGGCGCTTAAAATTAGTAAAGAGAAGACTTACTTATTGGTGAGATTAATGGAAATATGTCAAGTTCATAATTTTTGTCTCTGAGTTTTCCTTTAATTTAAGAAATATTTATTAACAGTAAAGTTGTTATTTGATATGAAAGTGAGTTTATCTAGTAGTGGTGTCAACGACGACGACGCTATCATTATTGTCATCGTCGTCTACGGCGTCTGTAATACTTCATCGTTACAAGTATCATTCGAACGAACAATTGCTCTAATCCCAAACACCGTCGGGATCCATTCCACCAACACCACAAATATACCGACGATATTTCACATCGTCGTCGTCGTCGTCGTAGTGGGTCTTAAATTTCGTAGAAGAGCTTTAGCTTTTTGGGTAAATTGTTGATCTTCGCTTTAGTAATATTAGGTAGAACTTGTAGAAAATAATTAAAATTAAAATGTAAGCTTCTAAGCTACTGACTTGTATGTATAAGTATAAGGTCGTTTATTGTACCATTTGTTATAGAACGAGACAGTATAAATGCGAACATAGTTTACTAACTACTTCCACTACATAGTTGTCATTATCATCGTCAATTATTACTAGCAACAACTAACGTTAATTAAAAGCATATAACGTCGTCTTATTTGATTATTGTGTTATATAAACATTACATTAATACACATGTTTGTTACAATAATAATTAAAAGTAATATTTTTGGATGTCTTATCATGTTCGAGTTTAGTTTAGAGTTAGTTAAAGTTTGTGATAATAATGAAATTTTATAGCGTTCAGGTGTGATTTGTGTGGTTTGAAGCCAAACGGAGAGTTTTGCTTTATATAAAGCTCAAAGTTTGGCCAAATAGAGTTGTACGCTCTGTTTATTATTACATTATTTTACTTTAGCTTGTTTAAAATCGAATGACAATATAAAGAAATGGATAACAGATGATAACGTTCTTGGGGGATGAATGTTGAATTTTGGTGGATGCGCCAGGTAAAATCAATACCGCTTCTAAATATTCGTTAATTTAATTATAACAAATAAACAATTAATTATGATTAATTAACATTAGGTTAAATTACATCGAGGTAAATACCATTCAGTGGCGGATCAAGGTATTTAGGGGCCCTGAAACTTGTCTTCTTTGAGGGTCCTTATGTTTTGTAGGGGGGGCCCTGAAACTTAATCAACTCGATCAATTTTTTTTAAAACCATCATTCTACCAATATCAATACCAATACGTGAGCTAATATACCGTCAGCATCCTTGGCTCACTTTTGCTTTCCAAACTCTATTTTATTATAACTAGGCGCTGGGGCTCCCGAGGCCGGGCTTCATTACAGATCCGTCCCTGTTACATTTACAAAAATGCCAAGTTTTATGAATACATTTTGTGGTTTTCTAGTGATCATGTTTCTAGTCCATATGTGGAATAATAAAAATTCTTCCATGCTCTATATTTGAGTATTCTACATAATATAAAATGATAAATGAAATTCTTGAAATATTAAAAATTATGAATCTACATGCATGTTTATTCTATTCCACTACATTTTTTGCTTATAAATAATCTAAATTTATTGGAATTTCAAACATTTTTGTTGGTTTCAATTGAATCATTTTTTAAAACAAATCTTTGTCTATCTCTCTGTGCGATTAATTCAAAGTTTCATTTTATATGTTCATGTTCATTTTAGTTTATTCTATTATTACCATGATTGAATTATTTCAAGTCTGTTGAATCGCAGTGTATTATGTATATGTAACGTAGGTATGGTGCGTGTTTTCAACTTGTTCTTTATGTAAATTGCACAGTACTGACTTCAGTTGTTAAATTGTAGGTGTTTTACTATATCTATAGATATACGGCTTGTATTCTGGGTTAGAAATATTTACGTTGGTAAATTAAATGTATAGCAAAATTTTTGGAACAAGACAACCCTTGAAAATTAAATAAAATAAAATAGAATGTTTTCAAGTTTATTTAGACGTCCTCATTTCGTTACATGTTTTAAATAATAATAATACAAATAACATTTTCTTTTTTATCAAATAATAAGTAGGAAAATAAGTTAAAAACTTCCTCTTGTGGTTTGTGTTCTTATCACTAACTAATTCGGTTTCGAATTGTTTTCAACAGTTTCATTCCAATATTGTTTACTGTTTTGACTCGAAATGGCTATTGAAGATTTCGATTTAGACAATCGGAAATCAATTGAAAGTGATTCAGATTTACCTAAAGTTCATATTGTTGAAGAAAGCTTTGAAAAAGAAATTGTTATCAGTGATGAACATGCGACTAAACAAAAAGGTAATGCAATTTTGGTTGTTTTTTGTGTGTATTTATTTTGATTATGGTTTTCAACATAATATTTAGATAAAAGCTCTCTTTTATAGATATATGTGCGAGATAACAAAATTTGTAATATATCTGTAATCAGATATAATTGTAATTTAGTTTTATCTGTCCAAAACAACCACTTTTTTGAAAAAACATTATAATTGGAAACTCTGGTTATCTATTGAAATACAACGACAGAAATGACAAATTATTAACATACATTAACAAATACAATGTTTATATTTGATAGGCGAGGATTCGTTTGAAATTCAAGTAGAAGATGGTGATGATGGTGGTGATGACAATGATGATGGTGGTGATGATGATGATGAAGCCTTATCTAAAGTTACACAAAAGCAAACCAATACGTACGCAGCAAAGAAAACGGTGGCCCAAGGTAAGGAAAAGCTAAAGCATGCACAATATATACCTATACAATAGCCTAAAGTTTTGTCGTAAATTACCTACCCTAATGGTTGCCCCAAGGTAATTATTTTATAAAACAAGACGGAAACACACATAAAAAAAACAACAACGAATTCAACCAAAATTATTTTATAATAATAACAATATACAGATACAATTTTACCTTCCTTTTATTTGAAATTTTGATATTTTCTTTTTTTTTTATTATAGGTATGATGGATATTGCTTTGATAACAGCTAATGCTAATCAATTACGATACATTATTGAATTCAATAGTAAAAGCCCCACATACTATTTAACATTATTTCTAATAACAATTAGTTTATTGTTACAAGTTGGTGTTGGTGTTTCATTGATATTTAAAGGTAGAATGGATTTGAAAGGTGAATCGAAACATAAAAATGCGAAAAGAATCAATAATTATGTAGTGGTTGGTATATTTCTGGTAACTATAATTAATGTATTTATTGCCAGTTTTACAATAACTGGAAATTCGTGAAATCGCCTCTCCTCCACGAGCAAGTATTCATTTTCCATTTGTCTATAGGTTTATTATTATTATTATTATTATTATTTTTACTTGTATAGTGATAGAATATTAATAAAGTAAATGTAGCAGACATTTATTAAATTAATATCTGTAGACCAAACAAATACAGGTGCACTACAGGTTATTGCCTATTAGAATTATTGGTTCAATGTAAACTAATTTAAATCAGTTGGATTCAAACGCAACTCTTCATCTTTATCTTTATCTCTAAGGAGTTGCTTGACAGTTGAAATCAATTCAAACGAAATCCACATCTTTATCTTCATCGTCATCTTCTCCCCACCCATTTACAGCTGACAAACTTAGCCAATAGTAGATAAGTTCACGTAGTAAAGGACAGGGATATAAACTTGTGATAGGAACAAGGATATTATTTAAATGACCCGCTTAAACTTGCTGGACGGAGAAAGCAAATCCTTAAAGAGTGAGGGCGTAAGAATTGAAATTTCCTCATGGATATCCATAACGAGTGAGAAGAAGACAAAGATGAATATAAAGATGTAGAGTTGCGTTTGAATCCAACTGATAATTTTCAATTATCATTGATTCTGTGAATATATTTTTTGAAGTCAACTTCGAGACAATTTAATTTGATTACAGATTGACTTTATTAACGTTCAATTTCAATATTAACTTCTGTTTTACCAACAATAATAATAATAATAGTAGTAGTAGTAGTAGTAGTAATGATAAGGTAAAAATTGATTTGAATGAATAATTCAAGCTTAAAAGTTACCTTTAATTCCGTTGCTGGGAACTTTTTAATGCTTTTAAGTAATAGAGATGCATTAAAGGATACTTTGGTCTTGCATATTTAATAAACTTTGTGAATTTAATGTTTTACATTTACGACTATATTATTAATTTTAATGTTTATCAGTAAAATAACATACATGCAGCACTATATGAAAATTCATTCATTGTCTGTTTATAGGATTTATATGCAATAGTTTTAGTAAATCTGATGAAAGTAGAACTGTAAATATGAATATAAGAAAATAAAAAAATAATTTAAACAACAATTTTTGTATATTGAGTTAATAATAATAGATCTGTTCCATCAAGAATCTAAAACTATCAGAAAAGTCCGAAACAGTCAGACGCATGCGCAAATGGGTTGAAAACGCTAAAACTAGACTATCTGCGCATGCCTCGGACTTTTTCGGACTTTTCTGATAGTTTTGGATTCTTGATGGAACAGACCTAATACTGTTCGCAATGCGAATAGGGATCGATTTCTCCAACATCGGTTAAACTCAACTTTCAGTTATCAATAATCGAGTGATATTTTAAAAGAATAGTCTCTTCATATTCCACTTCAAAGTGTCCCACTGTGTTATTTCTAAAGTAACAGAAATGGCACATTCGCGACTTGATAATTAAACCAATCTGCCAGTTTCCTATAACAATCGATGATTATTTTCAAAATTTCTATAAAATTTCCAAACAAAAATATAAAGACAATGCAGATGTTAAATTCAATTTGAATAAAATAATAATAATACAATACGCGGAATTAATTAAAATTGAAATCGGCTTTAAATAGGATTTGCATTGTTGAATTTGTCAATTTGTTTCTGTTTACTGAACATCTAATACTGTGAGTCCATTAAAGACTGATTATAATCACAAAAATAAACAGACGAACATCATTTCCCCATTATAAAATGGTAAATGTATAATAATAAATAAATGAATGTTGTTCCTTTGTTTTAGAATTAAAGAGTCAATTATTCGAAAATTTGGGGTAAAATTCTGTTCATCTTAAAATTTCCCATATAAAATTATTTCTCTTATATACCAACCAGTATTCAGAGATATGCTCGTCGATCGTATAAAGCTTCTGTTGTAGCAGTTGCTCGGTTTAGTCAATGTGGAATGTTCTCTCCACTGTTCTCTCTACTATCCAAACTAAACCAATCTGTATTCAAGACGGACCTTTACTATTCATGACAATTATTCCATGTAAATTGAGAACTACCACCACCAAGATCGGACAATTATTCATTTAGAACGTTCACAGCCAATACAATTAGTTTTCTTAATTAGTTCAATTTAATACAACGAATTAATACTGACATTGCTAAAAAAATCTAATTTATATACAAATTTGGATTGATGCTTGTTTAATTAGCAATATCGATTAGCTGTCAATCAACAACTGTGTTCAATTTTTATATGCAAATAAATTTATTTTTTTAAATATTTTTGGCCGGTTATGCAACTAGAAAATATTGCTGCAAGAGAGGATAATATTATCCTTCGGTCGCTGTCTCTCTACATAACGTTCAGGTTTGATTAACTTGGAATTACATTACAGAAAAAGCACTCTTGCATAAGCTTTGACGTACGACAAAATGGATGAGTTTATGTATATAATATAGGAGGGAACCGAAGAACGGACGAAGAAAAAATAACACAAGGAGACAACTTTTAGGGAAATAACGGATAATTGCGTAAAACATATTTTTAATTATTAACATTTTCATATTTCTCTATGTGTTCCATTTCGTCCACTTATCGTGCCACTAACTATCTTGATCCATTTTTCTTTCATTTTTCTTGATATTGTATGTAAGATAGCAGTTTAGATGACGTTTATATCGCAACAAAGCCGGAACTTAATTTAGAGGATGTTGAGAACATTGTTGCCGACACATATTTTCTGAAATAATCAGCTCTTAGTGAAAGTACTGATAAGAGGCCGACTTGCACTTCCGTCCGCGCCTATACGACGTTTAGTGATATAAGCGTACTATAATATAACAACAACGACAACAACAATGAGAATAGTCGTTTGACCTCAAGGGAGTTGTTGCCAGTATCTTCCCTTCTTCTGGAAATTTCCTGGTTCAAGTCAAGGCCAGAATCATATCAACAACATCAACAAATAAATCATATTTACTATTATCATATCATTTATATCTGATTGAAGTTATGAAAAAATTAATGATATACAGACGAAAAATATTTCTTGATATCAGCCGAAAGGATTACATTTATTATAGTATATAGTTTTTGCCACCATCAATTTTTTCACCCGTCTCTCTATATATCCGAATCTATTGAATCGATAAATGAATCTAGGCCACGATTTTCCACAAAACATTCATCACTTTCCTTTGTTTCACGAAACTTATGAGGAAAATATCGATTATTAGACGTCTATTGAACGGAAAAAATGCTAGTTTTTTTTTCCGTAAATAGTCCTGTAACTATAAATTGCGCAAATCTAGGCAGTTTTCCCTGTTGTATGTCGGTATGTGGAAAACTGAAATGTTGTCAGCAATGATATATCATCATATATAGGAGTGAAATGTGCAAGCTTTCTGTCATCATGAAGGGCCTTCATCAAATAAACGGCATATTTTTAATATCCTACATACATGTAGGTATGTACTACATACATACATGAAATTTATGATGGAAATTTCCACATGA
>JAZBHA010000215.1:56220-102054 GCA_037464855.1 Iselma pallidipennis | reverse complement strand
TTAAGCAATTGCTTTTGCTAAAGTGATTTCTGTTCAAGCAATTGCTTACTTTTTATTCATCAGGCCCAATATAAGTAACATTTATATAAATAATACTATAAAAATGACTTTAAGGCAAGATAAGAAACCGAAAATTTGGACAAACAAGTAGACAAATAGACAATCAAGTTTCCTGACTATTTTTTTAAACGAAACCAAATAGAAATATTGAAAAGAAATAAATTTTCAATTACTGGTTTTCCGTCTATGTATATGTTTTGTAAATACAAAATCTATAAAAATCAAACAATTAATTGTCTTATTTCTATTGTATTGTTATTATTTTTACTGCGAAATTATCGTAGTTTACGTGGCTATAAGCATGCTTTCACAAACCCTATAGTTGAGCCATTTTGAACTGAATAATTGGATTTTTCACACTAATTACTTTAAGGGTCTTCTACAGCACTTCGACTACCGATAGTAGTAAAACTGGCCTTGCTAGAGTATTTGTTCACTTTTGGTCTAGGTCTGTACTTAACTAGAACCAGGATGAAAGCAAACGATGGTTCATCATTCGGGTATATTTTCAGATAGTTAGAAATTCTAACAAGGTCCAATAAATAAAGATCGTACGGGTCTGTTTAGTAAATATTTTGAAGAGGGTTGGGACAGCTTTATGGCAACTCTCATTACTAGTGTGATTAACCATTTTTAAAAGTCGGAGTCAACTATCCAATTTAGACTGGGCATACTATACCAATAGGGTTGTGGTAAAATGGGTAGTTTCTTGGACATGTTACTATGCAACTCCTGTGAACCAACACCAAACAAAACAAAGTACAAAGCAAGATAACAAGGGACAATCACCCTCAAAAATGACCCTTCAATAATTGTGGACATTTTCTGGTTATTCTAACAAACCAATAATCTTAAAACAACATGATTAGGTATAATAGTTTTAGGTCTTTCTGAGTTATCAGACAATGGATTTGAATTGATAAAATTTAAGCTTATCAGATGCAAATCTTGAATTTAATTTGTCAATTTTTTTACCCATAAAAATAACCACAAGTTTATCTAAAAGATCTATAAAAGGACAGAAACCACAGGAAAACCTATACCCTTTAGTTGGTTCTTTTTTACTATTGTTTACAAACAATAGATAACTCATTACTGATAACAATGACAACAAAAATAGACAGAAGTTCTTAAAAAAGATATATAAATACCCAGAAATTTTTACACAATTTCAACTTGGTAGTACACCCACAAGGAGTGGGCTAGACCCAGGAGCCCTACTTCCTATCAAATAGAGATAATTATTGAGAAAGTTTAACAATACACCCAATTTTGTGGAATGATTCATGGTAGGAAATTGGAACAAAAAAGGTAACAAATTAAAGGCTTAAATTAACTTGACCACCCTCCCCTCTATACTCCTATTCTTTTCTTTCTATTTTAAGATAATTCTTATCAAATATCACTCACCTTCAATGAAAGCTGTTAAATTACAATTAACAGCTTTAAATTACAATAAACAATTAACGAAATATAATTATTTTTATCAAAAAAAAACAACTCCAAATCAACCAAGTGTCGACGAACTGTTGAACTTGACTTCCTTGTTGCCGTTTTTCTGTTTTGACAGATATGCAGAACGAAGTGCGCATGATCACATTTAGGGGAATTTCTGTTACGATATGTTGGTTAGCCTGTATTGCGGGAAATTTAAATAAATTTCAGCTCAAGTTCTAATGCCGCCTTAGCTGCACAAAGCCCCCTGAATCTTAATAAACTTTTGTTTTGGGTGTTTAGGTGTAGGCAACTGATGTGTCCCATGAGAAGCATAATTTTTAGACCCCTCAGAATATAAACTTTGGGGCCCGGATACCTGAGCCTTTCACTGAAAGTATTTCTGTTAATTTTGAGATCTAATCGTTTTCGACGTAATTATGTAGCAGAGACAACAAATTCTTCTTTTTTGTGTTAATAAAGTAAATTGTAGTGGGAAATTGAGCAAAAATGAAATAAATTGATATTAGAAAAATAGTAAATTAAATAAATGTATTATAGTAGGAGGGAATTTATATTGTTATTTGACAATATAAATTCACTACAGATACAAATATTGCACTAAACCATTAAGAAATATGCAATACTTCTCCAATATTTCTAGAGAATTACGTTCTTGTACAGGGCCGGCTCTAGGATATTTACCGCCCTCTTGCCTAAAGACTCATTTGGTGCCCCACCTTCAACTAAACTTTTTTACAGTTACGTTATATTTAGAAACGTTAAATGATCCATTTTTTGTGTTCCTATAGTATGTTGCTTTGCTTGCCTCGCCGTCCCTGCTTTGTGATAAATTTTTTTTTTAATGTTATTCAATAATTTCAATTTACAATAAATATGATTACAAATTCTATAATTGAATTTTTGAAAAATAAAAACCAATTGAATATGTATTTAAAAAAAATATTCGTGGGCCTAACTTTGAATATAAATAGAATTTCAATTTAGCGTTTGAATGTAGTCTGGAAAATTGTTTGAGAACAATAATAATGTTTACCAAAATATTGTGCTTCATTGTAATTCTTATGGGTATACTTCAGTTAAATATAGATTTAGTGCAATCCAGATATGGTAATTTGAATTCAATAGATAATGGTTTCTTATCAGAATAAATATTTATTAATTAGACAATTGTTCCAGTATCAGCATCAACAAATAATGACCCATTAGAGGTAGATCAGCCAACTGAACATGGTAATGATTATTGAAATTCATAAATAGATAAGTAATTGTTATAAGTTATAAGTATTGACTAATTATTATTACAGATCGAAGTCTTTTCTCTAGAACGGTTACAATGGATAGCCCAAGTAAATAAAATTTAAATATTCATAAATTTAATATCAGTAAATATAGAATAATTCCTGCATTTCTAGCTTGGTTTCTTGACCGACTTGTTGAGGTTCTTACTACAGCTATCATGACGATTATCAATTCAATGGTACCCAAAGAGTAGCAATTTCGTTACATGATCCCCATTTCCACAACAACAGTTTTGAAGTGAGAATAAAGAAAACCTGTCATCAATTTTGTGTTTTATTGAGTTTACCTATCCTTCTTAACGACAGATTTTTGCTGTTGCACCGAGTGGTGTCAAATAATTATGAACTAATTGTCAAGCTTCTACTGTATTTCTAATTGGGCGTAAATTATCAAGGTTCTACTGTATTACTAATTGGACATCAATTGTCTACAATTGAGGAAAATGGGTTTGCGAGATCTGATTAGAGTAAAACCAAGATCCTTATCCCTTACATAGTAGAACTTAATTGTTGGCGCTAAAACTCCTAGTTACGGCTCTGTAGCTGCATATTTAACGGGTCCAAACTTGAGTAAAATAGTAGTAAATCTAGTAATAAAAAACCAATAATAAATAAAATTTTGATTAAATATTTGTAATAAAAAAGATTTAGGAAAGATTACTGTCGATATATAAATAAAGAATTTCAGTTAAAGTTCTTAGTATAACGAAAAATTTTACTAAAAATAATATTTACTAAAATGTTACGATTCATTCTAATTTTTGTTGGTTTGTTGCAATATAGCATGGATTTAGTTCAAGCAAAATATGGTAATTTAAATTTTAAATACTTACTGTTATACATAAAACGTGTAGAGTGGATATCAGGAAAAAATAGACGCATTTAGTGAGCTTTGAGTGAGCTACAAGAAGCATTTACTTTTTTATGTACTCCAGTTTACATACAGTATTATTTTAGTAACTATATCTATTAAATACACCCTTATCTACCTTGCAGTTTCACTAACAGTTAACAATGGGCCACAACAACTGATTGAACCAGCTGAAAACGGTAACAACTGAAATTAAAAAAAGTAAATAAAGTAAACAAGCAAATTAACTATTGATAATAATTATAGGCATAAACTTTGACACTGCATTAGCTCCACTTACACAAACAGGTATTGATAAATATTGGTTGTAAGAAATTTTAAATTAGGACAAATATGGATAAATTTCTTTTTATCTCTTTAGGTCGGCTACTTCAAGTAAATGGTAATTTTATTATTGTTACAACAGGACATGTTTCAGATTAAACTACATCCAAATAAAGCTTACAATTCCATTGAAAAATAAATAAAGATACCTACGCATTATTTAAAATGAGTTTACTACTAGTTCCTTCGTGAAAACATAAAAGAGGCACACAAAAGTACATTTTATTGATTATGTGACTATGTCTTTTAATCAGTCACCAACTCACATCCATCAATACCTGAAAAATATACGTTTTTTTTCCAAAAAATTACCATCCCAATAAAAAGATGGAGATTTCTCTCCCGGCGCCTCCACCATTTTTACACAAAAATATGAAAAGCCTAAAAATGTGAAAACCGCCCATGCTAACGAGTTGCGATTTTTACTATTCGATTAGAAATATAAGGATTTCCTCTTCACCACTTCCAGCAATTTTGCATCCACTTCAAGAATTAATAAATCAAAAACTGCAAATATTGGCGAATTGTGGTTTTTACCGCTTAATTTCCTATCAAGGCTTGTAAAAAATGCATTGAAAATAATTCAAGTATATGAAATAAATAGATTTCCTTATTGGCAAAAAGCTCAAAGACTACTTATGCCTTCACCACTAAAATTGTTCATCAAAACTTTTTAACTTTTATTGATAAGAAAAAACAAAAACGTATGACAAAACAGAATAAAATCTGGAAAATAAATTGTAGATTTTGGTTCCAAAGACGGGATTGTTTCAGAAACACGACAGAAATGTATCTGTGAATAACTGTGACAATATTCTACTATGTCACGGTAAAAAGCAAAATTTTCTGTCCAGGCGCATCCACCAAAGTCGCACAGGAAAAAATATGTAAAACTCTAAAAACTTGAAAACCGCCTTCTCTGTTCGATTACTCATTAAAAGTATAATAATATACATTAATTGCCTTTCAAACATATGCAAAATTTCCAGAAATATACAGATTTCCTCTTCAGCGTGTCCAGAAATTATGCACCAACTTCAAAGATGAATTGAATTAAAAACTGCAAATGTTGGCGAATTGTAGTTTTTACTGCTGAATTGCTCATCAAAATTTGTAAAAAATGCATTGAGAACTATCCAAATATGTGAAATAAATAGATTTCCTTATTTACCATCAAAAATTACTTTTTTCTTTTCAACTTTTGTAGTAACGGGCCAAAACATAAAATCACTCTTACTCCTCTTTGTCGATCCACATTTTCTAACAGTTTTGGAATAAAACAAGTATTTTGTGATTGTCGTTTATTTATTACACAAACATTACATTCACTATATTGTAAAATATTTATTAATTATTAAACGAAAATAAACTAAAAAGTTTCTGTAAATAATCGTGACAATATTATACTATGTCACAGTAAAAAGCAAAATCTAAAAAAAAGAAACGAACAAAGTAATAATTATAATAATAATAATAATAATAATAGTAGTAATAGCGTAAGTAGTATACAATAATAATAATATCCCAATTTACACATTTGCAAAATTACTCTTAATATCTAGATTTTTCTTCTTTATATGACAAGAGAGATCTTTGTACAATTTTGTTTTCTGTTAAAAGGAACCATTTTATATGAAAAATATTCACATTTTTTTCTTTCAAATTGTCTTTGATAACAATTATTATAATATAGTTTTTTTAAGCGATTATTCCCTATAGTTTGCATAATGTTTACAATGTTAAGGTGCATGGTCACAATCACACATGTGGTATACGTATGACTATCAACCCATTACAACATTTCCTGTGTACAACAATTTGCCACTTTTATAACACAAGAAATACATGTTGCTGTAGAGCACACATTTACGGATTGTCGACAATTTTTCTTCTACAGGTAACACAGTTTTAGATATCTCTTCATAATTAAATGATATGTCGAGATTTTCATTATATTTTGCATAAAATACTACACAATCTATTCAAAACTAATAAATATCTCTATGTCGTGTTATTATTAAAAGTATTTACAAACAAATATCACATTAGGTTTTTTGAATTTTATTCAATAACATAGTACTGATAAAGCGCTTTGTTCTGAAAATTAGATTTATTTTTTATACAATTAAGAGTATTTTTATACTATTTTGTGTATAATAATTGCGCAAATCATTTGCGCAAATCTTGCACGAAAAATACAGTACACCTCCAAGTAAATTCATTTAATAGTTGCAATCATAAATTTTCAATATTAAGCATAACTTTGACTATGTTCTAAAGCAATTCCAGTTAATTTACTGCCTTGTTCTACCCAACTTTTTAATCGTCCTCTCAATTCTTCCAGACTTTTCGATTTTGCTTTATTGATCCTTTTATATTTAACATCTTTCGGTTTCGTTACAGATCTATGATTCGACATAACTCTATTATAAGTTTTCACTTGATTTGTAGTTTTAGCTTCTGTATTTTCAGGATTATCATCACAATTTGATTGTTGTTGCCGATTATCACGTCCATAAGTCCATGCCGTTAATGTGGTTGTTGCATTGCAAATCTTATCCTCTAACGATCGATCTTTCTGTACATCATTCTCGTCAATATTACATGTTGCTTTACCTCTAGTTGCAAATGATTCTCGTCTCTTGATTGCCTCACTTTTATTATCATTTGTCTGGTTGTTATCATTATCAGCGTCTTCTTCAACACTGTAAACAGTTTCTAAAATTTCTGGTCGTCGTAAAAAGCCATTATTACGTCTAACTGATGTATATTTTAGATTTGGATCGATAGCATCAGAAATTGAACGTACTACAGTTATACCACCATCTGCACTACCCGAACGAAATCTCGGTATATTAAATATATTACTATCAGAATCGATATCTTCCATAACAACAGCACTATCCGAATCATTTAATGAATCTAAATCGGGTAAATTTGTTTCTAATTCGGTTAATTCGGTTTGTGGAACCTCTAAACCATTATCAATTAAACGATTTGTTAATGTTTCAATCACTCTTTGTTGACGATGGATTATATTTTCTCTTATATTTAACATTGCTGATATATCTTTCTGTTTACGTATTAATCGTGATTCGAATAGAAGCAATTTTGAACTTAATGCTTTTAATTGATCGCATTTTTCACGTTGTAATCGTGCAATCATCAATTCCTGTAAAAACGAAAACAAGAACATTATAAACTTATTTACACGAAAAAGAAGACTAAAATTCTATTTTTGTTTCATCAAAATAATTGGCGCTATTTTTTGTTTGGATACGTTGTAGCAGTAAAACAGTTTTATGACTTTGTCGTCGTGCGTTGAAACTTTATTTTGTTTTTCCTCCCTTTTATAAGAATGAACGAAATTGAGACATTTCATAGACAAGTAAAAGAATGAAGAAAACAGAAACGGTAAGGAAAAAATGAAATAACGACCGTACGTGACTGAATTTTCGACCAGTTTTTTTTTCTCTCCCCCGAGCATCTACTATCCTTACCTGCATTTTATAAGCTCGTCTCCATGCAAGTATCTGTTGTGCTTGGGCGCGTGTTTTCTGACGTAAATCTCTAGCTAATTTCCTGGCATCTTCCAAACTACCTATATCACAACCAGCCATTTCACCTTCTGTATCCGGTTCGGTTTGTATACGTTCTGTATCTAAACCACTATTGGCTTTAGATCCTAAACTTCCGGATCTGTAACAAATTATTGGCGATCAGTTATTTATGCTGAATAAAATAGATACAAGTTAGTAAAAGTTTGCATAAAAGTCGGTCCGAACTTTCAATGAAAGATAATTGATTAACCAGTGCCGTACTTTGTTTCTTTTTGATAAGACATAGCTTAGATTATCAATTCTGGTATGTTCTATCACTATGGGAATTGAAAATTCAGGAAGAAGGGGAGGTATTTTAAAATTGATTCCATAGCAGAGCCGTATAAGTCTTTATTAATTGTTAATTACAATCAAATAAACTCCACAACTTCACATCAACATTCTCCCCCAATTTTTCTTTAAATGTTCTGTGTAAACTTGTCATTTTTTCGCAATCAACACTTTTTGGGACTGCAACAAATCGTTCTAATTTCTTCAAATATTTGGCCATCTTATCAATATCAAATTCTTTGATTGGATTCGATGACAAATTTAAAATTTCCAAGTTTGTTAGATTTTCTAAATCATCCCATGGAAAATCTGTTATATTATTATTCGATAGATTTAAAGTTTTTAATTTTTTCAAATTTATAAATAAATTATTAACATCAGTTAATCGATTACGTGATAAGAATATTTTTTCTAAATTTATTAATCCAGTCAAAGTATCCTCATCGATTTGTTCCAATCCAGTACTACTTATAATTAATATTTTTAAATTTTTCAAATTATCCACCAATATTCTATCAAGATGTGTTAAATTTTGACCGACAATTTCTAAATATTTCAAATTTTCTAAATTTTGAAAAGCATCCTGTTTAATTTTCAAATTATGGTTTCGTTTGATTGTTAAAAATCGTAATTTTGCACAATTTTTATCAAATAATTGTTGATTGATTTCAGGAAATTCTCGATTAAATTCGATTCTTAGTTGTTTTACACCTTTTGAACATAAAACACCATTGTCGACATGTTTTATTCGACTTACACCAATCAGTAATTCATCCATTTCTGTGTAGTTTTTGAAACAATCTTCAGTTAGTTCACCGTCATAATTAGAAATAATTACTTGCCAACTAGGTATGAATTGTATAAAAATTAACAGTATCTACAAAAAATTACTTAATTTACTTCTCAAATCTAAATTTTTGTAAATATGACTGACTTACAAGGTATTGTTGATTGGTCGCCATTCTTTTCAATTATCGTGGTTTGGCTAATAAACAAATTGAAATTTGGTGGGTCCTTTTATAGGCGCGAATTATCAATAAATTTAAAGATGTAAACAAATAATTGTTATTATTATTATACATCATTATACAGATTAAGTCTAGAACTGCTTTTGCCTTGATTTATCAATAAAATTGAATGAAATTTATATGGAATTACCTTTCTCGACCCTCATCCAATTTGACCGCGAATGATCTTTTTTTTATTTACAACGTAGTACGCTAATTATTATTTTTAAAATAAGTTTAAGTTCATTTATATCGAATAACTTCTATTTTATCGTTGTTTTCACAACTTACTGGAGATCTTTAATTTTTCAGTCAAAGGTCTTCAGATACAACATAAATTTTGCAGAAAATAGCAAAAATATGTATCTATTGTAGTGATTACAGGTTGAAATTGTTATTAGGTAATGACTAATCAGTCAAAAGATATCTATAAGCATTTGTAGAGATTATTACTAAAACAACTGATCCTGAACCAGAACCGCAGAAAAGAGAACAATGCAACAAATTAAAAGAGCCAAGATTAAAGAACTATTGGCCGATTGAGTAAACAACTGAAAGACTGACTCTGAGAATAGAAAGTTAAACAATTACTGACACAGGATAAATCACAAATTGGCTAGGGAAAGGAAGAAAAACCTTTAAATTTTTAATAACAAAACTGAAGAACAAGTATTTTCAGTCAAAGTTTGATTAAACTTTCTTTCCAAACATTCTGGGGGTTCCGTAGCCATTAGGAACCCTTATAGTTTTGTTATGTCTGTCCGTCCATCCATCCATCCGTCTGGGAATTTTACTCAGCCATAGTTCTACTTCTACAATAGCTACAGGATCCTAAGACCCCTGTCACAAGGCAAAAGTAAATTGTAATATTGGAGAATTGTACACACGAAGTTTTACAATTACAATTAACGCACGCGCAAGGCGTCGAATAATTGTTGATCGTCGTATGTATAATATTATACGTATCTTGAACAAACAGCTGATGGCCGCCATTAGTCATGTTTTTTTAGACGTCGCGCATGTGTGGTTGACATAATTTAGCTAAATAGAGTTCTGAACAGCCAATTTACTAAATACAAGGTTATTACGATCTTGGTTAAATTACAATTTATTTTTGCCGTGTGACAGGGATCTTAGTTAATGCGTGCCCGACACGCACTTGGCCGATTGAAAAAAAAATCGCAAACATTTTTCCAGTAAGGCTCATCTGATTACTTCTTGCCAATAATATCAATCAATATTTGGAAGTTCAATAGAATTGGTAAAAATCGATGGTAATTTTTTGACTCAAGGGTCAATTTTCCCCTCTATTCATAAATTATGTAATCTTTATAATAAAATTGCCGAAAAAAATGGGATAATATTAACTTAGAAGTACCTGTATTGTTGTTGTTATTAAAGCAAAGAGGAGAACATTATCGTCGAGGTCGTCAAAAGAGCTAATAGCTTCTGGTTAATGGATCAAGTTTCGGTAAAACGAACTAAACTTAACTTATATATAATAGATATTCATTAAATTGAACAAAAACCGTGTATTGAAAGTCTTTCCATTAATTATAATTAGCGATATTGACAATTTTTTTTGTCGAGTAGAAATTAAAATTGTATAAGACAACTTATAAAGGACAGGCACGAGGAACCAAATAAAATCAAAGTTTTCCCAAACTTTTCTCATTAAAGTATTATATTTTAATAAATTTATGCATCGTTCTGGTTTATTAAAATGTCTAGAGACTAACAACGGAGTGTAGATTGAAGATAGCAAACAAATTTGAAAAAACTTACAATGAAAATACTCCTACTCGTTCAAACTTTTGGCACACTTCTCACTGGAAGACACAAGAACAGTTTGCAATGGTTCTAATTTATAATTGTTGGAAAAATCTCTAATTAAAAGTTAAAATAAACATACTTCCTATTGGTTGTACGTTTCAATGAAACAAAAACTTATTATTAGTGTTTGAAAATTTACGTTATAATTATTCTACAATCTGTTTGTAAAATACGTTGTTAATCATTAATAAGCAATTAACATTCATATCTCTACTAAAGATAATGATGACAAACTATCATCAAGTAGGAGGATAATTTGATAATGATTCTTGTTGTATCGATTTGTTATTTTTTTAATTATTCAAACGGCCACTATTAATTATTATCTTTGTTGTACTTATTGTAATTATCTTTTGTTCTTCAACTATTCAATAGTTTTCTAAATATTTCCGGTATATGTCTCATCAATGATTTGTTTTTGTTTCATGACCCCGTACTTTCAACCGACCATCATTTACGTTATTTTAATGATGACAGATAAAAATCGATAATATTTAATGCCGGAAAATTATGGTATTCGAAATATTTTATAGAATTTGGGAATATTTATATTTAAAAGAAATGTTTCCGCCTATTTGGATTTTCGCCATCACGAACAATGAGTCATTTGAAACGATTATGGACAATCTGTCGCAATTTTGTGTAAAAAAATCACTATTTTAAACATATGCTTGTTGTATTTTGTCTATTTTTCTATTTTTGATTAAAAACACAATAGATTATCATCTGTTAATGGTATAAATTCTATAAAATGGTTATAGTGAGAAAACTCCCACAACCACCTACATTGTCGCCTTTTACAAATGAAGTCCAGGTAATAAATATTACATAAATATTTCGTAATAATAATAACAACAACAATAATAATAAAACAAATTCGTTGAAATATCAAACACATGTTACTTGCACAATTTGAAAATAATAATAACAATAGAATTAAATTAGAAAAAAATTAGTTCCAACTTAAGAGCAAATTAGTTGTTACTGGTGAAACTGTATATTTTTGCATTTAAAAAGAGATCATTGTAAATAATTCAATACTAATTGGATAATGTGGGTTGTATTTATCCTAATATCAAATCAATAAATAAATAAATATTCTAATTACATAAAAAGAATGTGGTACGATGGTTGTTATTATTATTAAATACAAAGAGGAGTGTTTCCTTGCAGATATTAAAAACAAGTCATAATTCTGTTATTATTAAGTTGTAGGTGTAACTTATAACTGACACGATGTCTCTATTTTTAGCAAAATTTAATTTGGAAATTATGCAATAAATGCAGTTTTCATCTTATTGTTTCTCTATCTCTCTTTATAAAAAATTATAAATAAATAAATTAACAACAAAATACTTGTTTGTTTTTGAATTTGAACAGTGTCAATGCCAATTATCCTTTTTGAGTAAAGCAAGGTAATTAATAATCTTGCAAAGTATTTTGTAATAAATTTACCGAAAACAACTAGTCGTTTTTTGTAAAACTACGAAAACGAATTTGTTAAGACACAGATTATATGCCAAAAAAAAGAAACAAGTAACAGCTGTAGAAATCTCTAGCAGAAATTTTCTTGTCCAAATATGGTAATTATAGTTACGAATTTGGAAGGAATCAACTGTCCATGAGGACTGTGGTATTCGACCTGCAGTCCTCATCGACTTGTTCTCTCCTCCCATAAATTTCTGTGAGGGACATTTAAATCAGATCTAGACTTATTTATTGGTCCAGTTAGTCAACTGCAAATAAGTGGGGAGACGACTGTCCACGATGACTGTGGTCTGAATCCCACTCTTCCCCTGTAAACAACGTAATCGACTAACAATAAGATATTCGAAAATTTGGTTTTTACTTGTATTGTTTTATTCTTATCTGATAAAAGACCTATGAACACAAAACAAAAACCATTTAATAATAATGTATTATAGATACAAAAAATTCAAGGTAATTTCGTTTATATTTAATATATATGTATATTTTTCAAATAACATGAATCATTAAATAGTTAACTGTAAATTTATTACAACATTGTTAAGATAATTGTAATTGTTAGTTAGTTCACTTTATGCAAATATTGATGTCTATAACAGATGATTGAAATAGTTTCCAAGGTTAGAAAATGTTCTTTTCAATTATATAAATATAGACATTTGTCTTATAATAATAAATCAAATCAATTTCTTAACAATAGATTAACTTGTTTTATAATAATCGTATTCCTTCTAGCGACAATATAAATGTTATAGATTTATTAATAAAAACCTTTCAGCAAAATTTCTAATAATCATCATTCAAATCTGATTAAGTTATGTTCTTTTGCTCTACTATTTCACAATTACTGATCACATAAACTAAGGATTTTTCTCCCGAACCGGAAAAACTATCAATAACAGACATGACTTTCAATTAAATAGGGTTTATCCTGATTTGAATAACATGTAGGTGAGAAACATTTGATTAATTCAATCAAAAATGAATCGTTTCCATTCCAAAAGTAGACTGAAAATTGAATAAAATCAAGACGAAACCTAGAAAATATAAACCGTTTGCCATAAATAACGGAAATGTATGTATTTTCGTACAATATAAACTGAAAATTATTAAATTTTATGACTTTTTCTTTTAGCACGTAAAAGATAAGGAAAATTGTGCCAAAAAACTACCAGGAAATTGTTCCAACGGGATTTTAGCACTTATATTCTACATACTACAGTTAGAAAATTTCTCTATAATGTACATTTGTATTTCCAATTCACATTATTTTCTTGTCATCAGATAATAAAACAACATAGTTTTCAAATGTTAGACATTAATTAGTTTAACAACAAACTTTAACGATGATCGTTATAGTTGTTATTCGGAATATAAAAATTGGTTTTCCTATAATAAAAATAAAAAGTTTACATTGACGAAAACAAGCGTAAAACGATTTCAATCGAAGTATAATCAACTGTATGTTTTCCAGTTGATTTTGAATTAAAATCTATTATTTTATTCTTTATTTGTTATTGTTTATTTTTAATTGTTTCTATCTAGTTATAAAATAAAAAATATACACTCTCGTGGTGACAAAATAACAATCCCCTTTTCTAGATTTATTATTTTTATTTACAAATATTATGTAAAATGATGATAATGCAAGAAAAATCAATGAATCTAATTTAAATAATTAAGTAACTGAAGACATGTATCTTGGAAATTGTTATTGCATGAAATTGCGGAAAAGTACAAAGTAATAGTAATATTAATTACCTTGACATTATTTTTCCAAAAAAAAAAAACCTAATCTCTTTAAAATCATTTTCTATTTTTCTAATATTGAGAGAATACACTCACCATGATTTGCATGAAATAATCTCGCTAGGGATCGATGTGAGATTTCCTGCTCTGTACATTTATATCACCATATTTACTACACAACACATAAAACCGAACTAACAATTATCTATTGTTGTATTGTTGTTGTTGTTGTTGTTGTATTATAAGGGAAAGTCCCTGTGGAGTATTTTTTTATGATTGCTGTTTAGACCCACGGTGGAAGAAGGAGGTGGAGGAGTGGTCCACGAATCTTGTTTGCAGGAATAAAAAATTATTGTTGTGTACATGTAGATACATACAAGTACTCTTATAAGACACCCAACTGACTGGCTATAGGTACGATTCTTGTTGGCGATTTTTACTGTTGTTGTCTATTTATTTTTCCACTCTTTCGTTGTTATTGTTTGTTGCTATTGTTATTATTCTTTGTTTATTTAATTTTTATGTAGGTAAACTATTGTGGTGTTGTTTTGTAGTCGATTTCTTTTCATTTTATCGACTGGGATTATAATAAACTCCCATATTTCTTATTCTCATTTACTGTTTATGGGACAAGACTCGTTGGCAAATTATTATTTAAGAGTGTATACCTAACAACACACAGAACGATTAGAAAGAGACTGAACCAATACAAGATCCTGGTCTATCTATAGTGGACATGTTCGTATTTTTTTTTCGTTTTTTTTTTGAATACCGTTTGCGGTGTATACAGTACTGAACCTTTCTACATACGACCTTGCTTTATTACCGCAAGGCCGTTGTTGCTTCGAACTGGCCACCGCCGACTGTTGTACATGTTAACACAATATAAATTGATTTAGTTGAAATGTTTTTATTGCCAACTTTTTCTGCCTCTTTATAATTTCTTTTGAACTTTTAATATTGAAACGAGGAGACTAGACGGTTGTGTGTATGTATTTCAATACGCCAACATGAACAACTCTACATAGAGATATACGACGCCAACAGCTTGCTTACATATTTTAATATTGTGTGAGTCAGTAGCAAACAAGATTTTGTTTATTTGTTGTTTTATCCGTAAAAGAAAACGTAGTCGAGCAAAAATATTGGAAAATTTTTAATAAGAATAATATGAAAATAGAGAAAAGCCACGGTTTTTTATGTGGAGAACATTGATAAAATTGTTGGACGGATGAAATATTTTTTTAACGAACAGTAAGATAGATCCACAAGTTTCCATTATAAAGGAATTTTAATTTCAGGAACTCCTATTTTTCCGGACTATTTCATTCGCTTCTATTACAAAAGTATATAAATATAACACAATTTTTATCGATTTGTTTGAATTCGTTATATCGAGATTGCAAAATTGAATTCTTTCCGTCAATTTATGACAAAAACAGCGTAAAAATATTAATGATTTTAGTTAATTTTAAAAATATTGATGTCCCTGTAGTGCAAAAATGGTGGATGCGCCTACAGAGAAAGTTTTATCAAGCGTTGCGTGATCTTTTGCGGGTTTTTTTAATCGAAAACTGAATTCTATCATGTTATTACAAACAAAATTTTGAAAAAAAAACTATCAATATTATAATTTAGCCATAAAACATCTTTTATTTTAATTTGATTAAACAACAAATGTTATAAAGAAGCTCGTTCGAATCGGCTGTTTGTTTCATGGATAGCAAAAGAGAGTTTCTGCAAATTGACTGTAATATAAAAGTGAATGTCGGACTATTAAACCATAAATTGAATTTTTGTTTGGATTCAACTTATTTTATTGCGCCTAAATGCTTCAATTGACGTTCAATAAACTAAAGTTTAAATAATACGTAAGGATCTGTTGTAAAACTTCCTAGTAATGTTCCTTCATTTAATCATTATAAATAGAGTAATTTTGCTGCAAAACGTATAAAATACACTTTAAAAATCACATAAATTCCAATCAATTAATGGACAACATTTGTTTTATATAATTTTGTTAATAAAAAGGAAAAGGTTAGAAGGAGAAAGTTTGTTCATTTTAATAAATATGTTATGTATTGATAATTTATGGTAAGAAGCTAAAAATACAACCTACACACATCGAATATTTGCATTAATATCTACATACCAGTGTGTTATTACCTATTGTCTTACTACTCAATCTGTTATTGACTCCTTATCAGAAACTTACACTCCCAATTATTTTTTTGGAAGTGAAGTCGCTTTTTTGTAAAATTTATGTAAGTACCTAGTGGTGTACTTCAATGTATTTTGTTTTTCTTTGATCTTTGTCAGTTTTGCAGTTTCCCATTGAAAAACCAAAACGAATTGACGCCTAATTTATTTGTATTTTGTACTTTTTACATTTGAGCCGTTTTTTGATAGTAGTAGAGGTCCAATTAAAAATAATGATTAGCTAAAGCTTGTTTTAGGTGTGAATAGATGCCTTCTCTTTATATTTTTAAAAGCAAAGTTGATAGAGTACAATATCCTTATGAATTAGTCAAAGGAAGTTTGGCTGTTGAACGGATCTGCAAAAAGGCTAAGTCGAAATACAGTGGACTTATACCACTTTCAACAAAAACGGCTCATTTGTCTAAATATTTCCCTTCTAATTTTTGCATTTTTCCTTTAGAACAGTGTTTCCCAAAGTGTGGTACGCGTACCCCCAGGGGTACTGGAAGAGTTTAGTAGGGGTACGCGCTGCACTGCGCTTTGGCTGCGGCAAGTGCAACACGCAGTGTACTGACTTACTTATTTGGATTGTTATTAAAGTACCTATATGAATTTTTTTACGAGGGGTACTCAGCGTTACGAAAATTCTAGAAGGGGTACACAGATGTCGAAAGTTTGGGAAACACTGCTTTAGAACAACCTACAGTATTTCATTTTTAATTTAAATAATCAATGTTGTTGTTGTTACGCGAATTCATTCCATTTCCTTTACAAAAATTAAACTACACTTTCAATTGGCAAATTGGAGGCAACATCGAACAGCTAATATGAAACATTATTAAGAGTAATTTTTTTTTAATACGAACATAAAAAGATTTGTTTTCGTTTTTTATCCATTAATGGAAATCTTACTGGTTCATGATTAATTTTTAATGGAGCATTGCAAATGTACAAAGCGTGAATTACTTTATTACTTTATAAATATTGTAATAGTACTGTAACACGTGAGTCCTTGACGTTTTATTTAAAAATCCATTTAAATTATGCATACTTACATCAAATAAGTATTTACAACACAGTAAAATAGAGGTAATCATCTTGCAATCATTTTTCTTTAAATAAGGAAAAACAACACCAACAGTAAGTCTAAATTATTTTATATTTCGTTTAAATTGACTATAATTTCTGATTAAAGTCTTTAATAAATGCACCGACTACTAATATCACACTGCTTTTTTTTCATCATTACCATCATTTTGGCCGATCTATCATTTAAAACTTTTAAAAATCGATAAAACCCGTAAAAGATGATATATCTAACCAATAAAAATCGACGATATGGTTAAACTACTACTACTTCATATGAATTTAAATTAGAACATGTACGTTCTTTTGTATTGACCGATTTTCTAGTCTGTCCACGTTTTAGTCCAATAATTCATCTTATTGACTATACATATAGTTCTAATGAACCCCTATTATAGACACAACAATAAAAAACCATATATTTAATAAAATTTTATTGGAATTTACTTACTTTTCCTTAAAAGAGAAAGAATCACTTCCATACTTTAAACCGGTGACATTTACGACAGTTTCAACGAAACTCTTGACAAATGAGTTACCGCAATCTGTGCAAGAATTGTGGTAGTTTTAAAAGTTTTACACATCTACCCATTTACTCACTCACCACTACTACAACTACACTTTAACTGATCTATTACAGCTCTTGTTCAAGTTGAAGTTTTAATCAAACGAAGCTCTATATATAGAATGAAATTGAAATTGATACCAATTCTAATAATAACAGAACAATAATAACGGAATTAGACTATCCTGTGAGTTATTTCTTTGCCTAGATTAGAGAAAGGGTACATATTATCCTTCACCTTTTTGAATAAATACCAAGTACAGTCTCTATTACAACATGTAATCATTGTGGCAGGTCAACGTTATCATGGATATAATCACCGATAAATTGCTTCTTATTTAGAAGCTTATCAGGAAATTATTGATTTTGTGGTATTATTTGTGAATACCGCCAATCCAAAAACAAAAGGCAATCTCTCTTTTAAGTCTTAAGTCTGGAAATTGATCAAAACTTTTCTCAAGAAAGAAAAATCACACAGGACCAGACTGGGTAAAGTGAGATTTCCACCAGTGCTAATGGGCCTTTAGGGGCACCGTTACGGCTTTAAAATATACGCATTCCGATTTTTTTTTCTGTTGTTAGTCGAATAGATGTCTCCTTTTCTTGTAGCTTTCTCGCCAGGCTAAAGTAAACCAGTCCGGTCCTGATATCACGAACATTACTTGAGTCAAAGACAAATTGTCTGAATTTTAATTTAATAATTTCAAGAAAGCGTCTTCTGTTAAAAACTTCTAAAGAATATTTTAAAATATACATTTCGTAGTTGTTTCATCTACTTTCCTTCAATTATCTCTTTTCCATTTATGATGAACGCTGTAAAGTTAATAGGATTTTGATGAAATTAATCATGTTTCTTTGATGATAATTTTCTTTTATATTTTTGGCCTTTTTTCCTAACTAGAAGTATTCAGCTTCTGACTAGAAAGAGGGAATACAACAGAAAAGGTCTGGACATCAGTAATCCGAAATCATTGTCTTGTATTATTATTGATACCATTGACAATAAAATACTGCTATATACACATAAATATGTGAATCTTTACGTATTTTTACTTTTACTTATAATGCATTTTGAAATGATTTCACTTTTCGTTCGATTGTCCGGAATTCCAAATAATTGAAGACTTGATACTTTTAAAAGATTGGATAAAACCTTCGCAAAAGCTTTCAATAGGTTTCTACAGTTTCGATAAATGGGAAATAGCGCAAAATAAATAAAATAAATTTCGTAAAATTTAAATTTATTCACTGGTATCGCTTATAATGAATTATTCAAAATTGGCGCCAAAAATCAATGGAGCGCTAGTGACAGCGCAAGTCCTGCAACCGTCTAGTTCTTTTAGTTTCGTTCAGTTGGTATCGAATTGTTGAACTGTCAACAACGTCACTTGTGTGCTTGTCAAATTGACAGATTTTTTGGTTAAAAACAATAATAATATTTCGATAAATAATGAGTGTAACAATTGAAAAAACTAAATACGAATGTGCTGCATTACCGAAACGTTGGCAACGTGAAGATGTCTTACGTAAAACCGGTATATCTGTTGGTAAAGTCGATGTAATGTATTATAGTCGTGGTGTACGTAATGATGCCTCATTAGTTCCACCAATCCGACAAACAGCATCAATATTCAAACAACCAGTTACTGTTTATAAAACACAAGAAAGTAAAGTGAAATCCGATTATAAGAATGGTAATCAAGAAAAACCGAAACAATTAATATGGGAGAAACGTTTAGAAGGTTTACGTGCATGCGATCTAGATGGTACTGAATTTGAAGCAATGGAATTACCAAAAGGTTTAAAACCTGTCGGTCCTAATGTTAGTGAAGAAACAATTATACAAAGTGTTGCTACAGCATTACATGTATCAACACAACCTGTTACAGGACAAACGGGATCTAAACAATCATTAGAAAAGAATCCTGGTGTTTTTTTAGATCCTAAACAACCATTAGTACAAGCTGTTAATGTATCTGATGACGATATTCGACGACAAGAGGATAGAGTTGCTATAGCCAGGAAAAAACTACAAGAAGCACTACGATCTTAGTTTCATACATTGAAGAATTTTGTAATTTAACTTATTTTACTATTTTAAGTAGATAATTGTTTGTCATCAATTTTTTATTAATTAAGTTGTCCACTTATTATTTATATCAAGATCCCTTACTAATTGATTTATTGCCAATATAATATAATGTAAAGATTGGTATAAAAGTCATAAATTTATATTACCATCGTATATAAATTTACGACTATTTAAGTACAGTATTTTTTTTAAATAAACATTGATTTTATGCAAACAAACACTATATAGAGATAATTATTTTGAAGCCCTTACCTTAGGGCTATCCTTTTATGTACAATTAATTCCACCAATAGAATATAATATTCCCTCCCTCATAGGGAATCCTCACATGTGTTTCAGACGGAACTGATTATATTAAAGCCTGAAGGGAAAATTCATTATCGTGCCATCACAACAATTCTAAAGGATTCGTAAATTCCAACAATAATAAAGGAGTCAATAAAGGAACCAGTTTATCATTTCATGACCATTTTTTAAATTACGTATTTTAAACAGTGTAGGCAGAGCCGAATTTTGCGTTTGAGGGGCCCTAGACGGAAAGAATAATTGGGCCCCCCTACCAAAAAATATAAAAGACAATCTAACATTCATAACACAAAAGTTTCCCATAGTTTGAGAATTTTGGAGCCTTTTACAAAACCCGCCACTGAGTGTAGGAATACTTCGCACTATTACAAATACGTAGCTTTACACTGGGAATATTAAATGCTTTTTTTGTTCAAAACTAATTACAGAAAATTAGTGGTAATTGAGCAAGCTAGCTGGAATACAAAATCCTTTATATTCCAGTGATAGGTTGAACAAACACTGATTACAGTCCTTAAATCCCATCCTCTAAAAGCTACCATAAGATTGTAATATATTTTTTTTTTTTGAAAAACAGTATTTTGTTGTTAGATTATCAATAAATTGGGATTTTGTTTATTTTATGCTAATATTTGCATAAATTATTCACGAATATTTATTATTCCTACAAGATATTAAAGAAAACTAACTAATACATTAAGGTTTCTTTTAATTCATTATTTGAAATTTAAATGGGAAGAGACAGATTTCAGTCTTCAGCGACCTGAATTTTCTAACCACTTGAACACTTTCATTGCAGTCAAGCTATAATTCAGTAAACTCCTCATATTAATTCCCGTTAGACCTCGAAGTTATACTTTAAAGTACACTGAAAAGGTACTTTAAGGGCCAATTAGTCCTGCTTTAACTTATCTGTTGAAGTTCGATCGTTAGTTAAACATAAAAATTCGTCCTTTTATCAACTTTCAAACCAATCTCATCGAATCCAGGATTAAATTTTCCTAACAACTTTAGTGCATGAATTTAGGGACGTAATTAATTATCCTTTAGAACAAATGGTTTCTTGACCAGAATGGAAATCGATATGTAATTTACAAACTGAAAGAATTATTGTGGCTGAATTAAGGATTAGGGACTTTGATTGGAAATACGGATGATAGGATGAAAAAAATCAGTGATCAAATACCGAATTAGCAACTAAATGACGATCATTAAAAATCTTTAAATCGCGATTCACTCAATTGTTCGAATGACTGGCAAATAATAAAAATGTTAAAAATCTAACGGATATATCGTTAGGCATAGAGAAGGATAACTAGTTGTATCAATCATCCTTTGTGAACACATGTACCCACATATGTATAGAAAGAAAAACAGGAAATTTGATAAGAAAAGTTTATGATCGGCACAATTTGAATGATTAATAGTTAAATATTGACGTTTAATTGACGATAAATATAAATAAAATTTTGGAAACTTCAATCTTCAATTAAACAAACATATGTTTGATATTCATAGAAATGGTGTAAAACGAAAGTTATTTTGCAAAATTTCTGTAAATATACACTTTCTAGTTGTTTTTAGGAGCAAAAAAATTGCCAATAAATACAGATTTCAGTGATAAATATGGATTTTAATTTATGGTATACGTCAAACTGTAAAAAAATATCCTTATCTCATTAAAGACTACACAGGCTAATTAGTTCAACCCTTATGACTGATTTTATTGATTATGAGAACTGGTTTTACGTTGTATTTGCAGGCATTATTTGCGTTCAGATAGCAGGTCAAATCATGTTAATTTTGATACCAACAAACATGCCAAACGACTTAACTTGATTTGTTATGTGTCCACACCATTTTTTTGTGGTCTATGTTTAACCACCGTTAGATTAAGAATTATTAACGGTAAATGATAACAAATACTGGAAACAGTCGTATCAATCAATCAAGAAACATAACAAAAAATCAAATCCTTGTTAAAGACGTGATATTATTGTATTAACACGATTTCTGATCTCTAAAGAGCTGACACTTTAATTATTTAGATCCTCCAGTTTAATTGGTGGATTTGATGGAGCTTATTTTAGGGGATGTTAATAAGTATAGTTTACATACAGACTATAGAATACTCTATTTCTAAACTTGAAACTTTATTTAGGATAACATTGATAAACAGCTGTATTGTGTAGTAAATAAATTTACTTGAGGCATTTTGTGTATAAACTTCATAATTGTTCCATCAACAATAACTGTAATATCTGGATTTAAAGATTAAATTTAAGAGGATTTTACTGCTCACATCATCATCATCATCATCATCGTTTTCCTTATATAGACCAAAATTTCCACTATTCTTGATCCATGCCTATTCCTATACATGTCCATAATAATTTGTATTATAACTTGAGTATTATATATTGTATGTGGACCGTATAGCTATATTGTTAATTTGAAACTTTAGAAAATGGACCATATAAGCTTTATTTTAATAGTTTACAATGAACAAATATTGTAAATCGGTGTATTTACTGAAAGCTGGAAATTAACTTGCAAAAGTTAATTTCACGTGCCCTTTTAGTTTCAAATCTCCCATACCTTCAACCTAAATAAAGTCTAAAGCTTCGAGTAGCGAAACCAGTTAATAACAGATGAATTTTAAAGAAGACCTTTCCGCAAGTTTGCATCTCTTAATTAACAATTGTTTTTAATCATTTTGAATAGATAAGTTGTACAACTACTAGTTTTCCAGATTTCTAAATGCCTTTATTGTAGTTTCCTTTTAAAGCGTAATTTGGGTGGTTCTGGAAATTTAATAACTAACATTTAATGTTGAAATACTTGACAAGGTGTTCTCAAACTTCTTAGGAAACTGATTCAAGCGAACTCAAATTCACAAAACTATTTTCCTATAAATTTTGTTGAAATATTCGCATAGGTGTGAAGCTTTTATATTTCATTTAATATGCACACACAGACAGAGAGATTGAAATATTGAAAAGCTATTCCATTGGACAGATTTTGATTTCCCTACAGATATTACACAAGCTTTCTACTTTCCAATATGTAAAATGTATATAAATTCCAGACAAATATCCACCCTTAAATGTGGCGAAAATTTCTACATTGTTTTAGTCGAGATTACATTTTTCGTTTATTTAATTTATTTGTGTCCCCTATTCTCTGAAGCAATCTATTTAAAGTTGTGTTCCAGCCGCCAGTGATCCACTCACTTAAGAATCACTTAAATTTAGTTTAGAGTACATTAGATAGATTTCAAAAAAAGTTTATTTGTAATTCAAAATAAGTCCCATAAACCGAAAATAAGTTACTAAATAATGAAAAACTCTACACGCGACCATTGAAACATTTGCCTAGCTTTGACCCAAGAAACAGCAGTGTTTTATTAACGTCTGGAGACTGAAAAGGAACGAGATACTCGTCTTCAAATTTATCACAAAGATATTCTATGTGTCTACGGTTTATTCGCCTGTTTTCTCAGCAAAACCATTTGATGTAGGTATCCTTGAACGTGTAAAAATTGTAAAAAATAAAATAGTGTTCAGGTGGTGAGAATTTAGTGCGTTTTTTTTCTTGTTTTGAAATGTTTCAACCAGAACAATTTATTCAGTGAATTGTGGTAAACTGGCTACTTGTCGCAGGATTTCCGAATATGAAAAATTGAAATTTTCTGCATTTATTCTGCACCTTTCCGTTCAATAGAGGTGTACTCGTTTGCATCACATGTCAAGGGACTGGGAGAATTTCCTCCTCTGAAGACGAGTTTCCGCTTAATAAAAGATCCTCTAACGACAGGTTCTACTATACAATATCATTTTGTAGATGTACTGAAATTGTATTGATGAAATTCTATTTGCGTCACATGTTCAACGTTCAGAAAACATTACAAAGGAAAGAAATTCAATATTTAACTTGTTCGATTGAAAACTTCCTTGATAGAGGTCTAGTTTATTGCTATCGGATCCTAGCACGGATATTTCCAACTTTTTTGTTGTTGCATTCAGGAACATCTTGCTGCAATAATGCATACAATCAGTCTTAAGTTATAGTTAGCTCCCTTTTCGATAAATAACTTTTAACCCACAAATTTGATTGATCAAATACAAACGAAGATGCCTAATTCAACAGAAAATTCCAATCTACACCAACGAATCAGCATTTCAAAGCCTTGAATATTTGTAGAAACGAGAACCAACATGAAAATCCCGACTGTAAACTAAACCGTAAAAAAAGACAAATTTTAAACCAATATTTGCTAGAATGAAGCTAGTTTTTTGCCGATGTAATTCCATCTTTTTGAATAAAATGTGAAAATTTGATACTTAATTTTTTGTTCAACGAGCTTTCAAAATTCATGACAACTGAATTAATTTTATAATGGAAACGTTATCACAAACGCGTTACAATTATTTCAACTTTCAAAGTTGTAAATTGTAAAGTTTTATACAAAAATGTGTTGTTTCTCTGCTACACACAATCCGATCAATATTTTCAGTTTAAAGATATGAATCTGACAATGACACAATATACATATAATACTGAAGACTTTGATCTTTCCCATATAATGAAGTAGCACAGGAATTTTCATACAAGTTCCTTGATATTTCAGTCTGATCTGAAATGTGATGTACGTACGCTTTATCACTTCACCATTTACCGCCACTATATATGCGTACATATCTAGTTATAGATACATTCTAAGGTATTCTCTATGGTTATTATTCGGTGATTGTGCCGGTAGATAAAAGCCTTTATTACGCATTTATGTCTGTATATACATATATGAGAGATAATGTCATTTTACTCTACCATTTCAGGAATGAAGCAAAATCATCTAATATTATATTATGCAGAACCAACGGTTATCGTTATAATAACCATAAATAGACTTTTACTTGACAGTTATTGTATGAATTCAGGTATCGATTTGCGAAATTAATTTATTTGGAGTTTCTTAGAAAATATTTCCATTAGAATTGTGGGAAGAAAACTCTATCAAGCCTCTCTCGTACAGACAACTTTATTGTCTTTATTTGCAAAATAAAACATCAACTTTTTAACTTATAGTCAGAGGGGCCAAGTCAAAATAGCTAGACTTTACTTTTCGCTCAAACAAATTGTTTAAGAACTTAATTTCTTTGAAAATGAAAATGAAAATATATAAACAGAACTTGTCCCAAGAGTCTCAAGCACTTACCTTTTATGTATTTAAATGAGAGTTCTTTAAACCGCGCGCGTTTACTTCAAGCAAATTATGACTTATGTTGATCTTTTGGGCGTTTTTTTTTTCATTACCTTGTTTTCTCGCTCAGAATTAAGGGAAAGTGATCCTTTTCTCTTGTTTTTAGAAAGAGAAAGGATAAAATTACGCGAGGAAAAAATCTCCTTGTGTCAATGCACTATCAAATAAATTAAATAATTATTTTTAACTCTGACTGGGTGTGGTGATTTTGAATTGTGGTTTAACTGATTAGTTATGCTTGATTTGAATTTTACAGATACCGTTAATGTAATTTGATGATAGAACGAATCCTGACTCTCAAGCTTACTATTATTATCATTATTATTATTATTATTATTATTTACATCAACGATAATGATTTTTCTGCAAATGACATATTTTTAATAAATTCATAAATAAGTTTGAAAGTAATTTTGAAGCGAATGAAAAGATGTTCAAGGTACAAAACATCCTAAAGCTAGAATTAATCATGATGAAGACGTCGTTGATTTAGACGGAAGCCCTTTCATAATTATCAAGTAAACAATCAAAAGCTCGTCCTTATTTTATTTTATTATTATTATTATTATTATTATTATTTAATGAAAATCCAGATAATTTTCATTTATTTTTAATGTGAATTTCATGTTATTCATATACGAAAGAAATTGCTATTATGTCTTTAGAAAATCGGATCTCTTATATAATCATTTTTAAAATATACATCATTTATCATTTCATCAATCCATTTATATTTAACACATATAATCGGAGATTACTTTTACTTTTCCTATCAATCATAAAATAGATTATTGCCAACTGTCAATATTAGGATATTGTTGTATAATCGACAATAGGAGTTCAAGAATAAATGGTAAAATTTAATTATAGATCTAGATTGAGATTAGGTCAAACCGTCCAAATTAAAAACACATCCAAATTTCCATAATTCAGTTCAAAAATTTAGAGTCTTCAATACCGGAATAATCAAATAATTACGTAACGATAACAGTAATAACGATAATAATAATAACGGAGATGAAAAAAGACCATCTGAACCGTTCCACTACGAATATAAATAGGTATAACACGTTCTCTTTTGGTTCGTTAAACTTAACTTATTAAAGTAAAGTTTTTATATTAATTTATTTGAAATAATTCAATTTATCACAAACGAGGAAAAGAGTTTTTTCTCCAATATTACTATATTTGATTTGGAAATGTTTATAATAAAAACGATTGATTCATCTGTCGGACTTTTTGTCTGATCTGTCCAATTTTTCCCCAAGGAGAATGTAGACCAGAGTTTCAGGATTAAATAAACAAACTTTTTGCAAGGATTTGTACGAAATAAACTATAATTTGTTTTGTTGCTTTAGTTTCGGAATCTACTAAACAGTGTACTTAAATTTGAATAAAATTAATGAAAAATATAAATGGAATTATAATCCTTGTTGGAAATATTTGTAAAACAACGAAAACAAAAGGAGGAAAATTAATTAGAGTGCATTTACTCAAATGACAGATTATAGCGGCGTCGTTGTTTGAAAACGGAAAATTCTTCCATCTCCATTCTATAGAATGATTGATGAAATGATTCAAAAAATATATTCGATAAATATGTATGTATTGCTATTATAATTATTATTACTCACTAAAAAATTGCCTTGTTATCAACAATTTTGACACAAAAGAATTTTTTTTTGATAAAACTGGTTCAAAATAAATAAAACCTATAAATTTGATGAAATCTCGCTGTTATTAGTCTCGAAAACATCAAAGAAGATTAATTAACCTTTAATAAACAACATCAAACAAAACTAACTAGATGTACCTACTTTATTAAAAGTAGTTGTATGAGACTCTATCTTTTCATATTATGTTCAGATTAGATTTAAATAATCATCAACAAGTCGTTAATGATAATGTTGATGTGCCCAAGTTAATAAAGATCGAGACATGTATGTAGGTCTAATTGAAGTGTACCTAAGCGAGTATCAAAGGTTAATTGAACCTGCTTGGGTGTAACTTTGTAAATATCAACGATTTTTTTCCGGTATTTTGCAGCCTTAAGTAGGACGTTGCATCTAACAATACAGCAACCAATTGCAAATTTAAATACTAATGAATATTTAATTAAGTGAGCTTTATTACAAATTTATGGCCTCAAGAATCCATAAAGGTGTCAATCTATCTGCATGTCTGTCGGTCAGTTGGGATAGAAATATTTACCACATCTTCTTAATATTAAGTATAGAAATATAGGTAAAATATTGTTGTTGTTGTTGGTTTTGTCGCAAACCAGCTGAGCAACTCTATTAATTTACGCTGGTTTAATAAGTTCAGACAAAACAGCAGGAAACCTGCACACTTGCATAATAACAATGTAGATGGAACACATTTAATCAGCTGCTGTCCCCTCATTTCCGGAACAAGTTGAAATGATGTCTTTTATTCACAACTAACACAAGTACAGAAATTGTATAAAATTGATAGTAGAAATGTTGTTATACAGGTGCGCAAAAGAAAATAATAAACTTTATTACGAAATTCGTGTCTTAACAGGAGCATCTTTTGTATGAAAACTCTAATCATCTATCTACGTAAATGAATTTCCATCTAACGACAGTAATGAGTCTTATCTGCATTCTGTAGATAAAATTGAGTTTTGTAAGTAAAATTCTGGAATTATAAAAGAGTGAATGTGGAAGACTTACGAGGGTAACTGGGTTTCGTCAAAAAATATCAAAACAAATTTCTCCAATAATAATTCAAGCGTTCTGTTTAATTTTGTTGAAGTAATGTAGTAAATATAGGTTAATGAGTCAATATCAAAGCATATAAATTGGAATTCTTATTACTTTAGAAACTCAGTGAACGAAAATACGAAATGACTTAATTAAAATTCATGTTCATCAATATAAAGAACTTCAAATTGACATCAAACCAAAACGGAACAACAGCAAAGTGGAAAATAGGTTTTCCAAAGTCGCAAGCTATAATTGAAAACATTTAGAATTTTATTTTAATGACAACATCAAATTTTATTAACAGCCAGAGTCTGCTTTCTTATGGAAAACGTAGTATTCGTGCTGCTTCATGTTAGCATTAAAAAATTTATCTTTATATTATAGCTTATAGGATTGAAACCAATTTGCAAGTTTTTTGCAAATTTTCTACCAATATTTGTTGAAATTTGAAATTACTAAATGTAAATACAGTCAAGCAACAGAAATTCTGCTATATGCAATAAATTTGAATTGATTTAAAGTAAATTTCCATCAGAAACTGTTAACCAACAGATAATCAATTTTTATTAAATGAGAAATAGGGTCCAGGAGATTGAAACAGAAACAAGCTGAAAAAAAAAACGTATTTGTCATTCCAATTTTCAATTCCGCTTATAGAATTGGAAAAATGAATTATTTCCCCTTTGTGTTTGTTTTCTGTCTCAGTTTTACCAATTGCCTGCTATAATATTTCAAAGTTATATTCATTTAACTTTCCTTTTGCCTGTCAATAATTGATAATCCATTGTGCAAACTTGAATTTCCACGTCAGTTTACTGTAACTATTATAATCATATTGTCTACATAATAAAGGTAATAGAGGTCGAAAAGGAAATACCCCTACACAATTACAAATCAATTATCTATTATCTATTGTGATAATAACGGAAAATCGATATTTTCCACTAATATTCAACGAAATTAAACAAAACGCACATATGTAGTGGGTGTTTACTTTCATGTCATTGGAATACATGTATTTTTTTACCACAGCCACGGTTCTATTTTCAAGAAAGCAACATGAACGTTAAACTTGATATTATACTTGTCTTGTGTCACTTTTTTTAAGGTCTTGACATATTTTCTCTAAGCTCTGCACGTCAGCTTTTAGAAGCGAGAAGAAAATCCAAGGATAACCGTTTTAATTGAAGTATCCTCCCGTCTACTAACTTATTGTTAGTGAATTGTCACAATATATCATCATAAGTCACCACTATTAAATTCTGTACGCTATTAATCTGAACAAACACTCCATAAATGTTTATTAGCAAAACTACAACAGCAACAATATTGCTACTAGAGCTTTAATCAAAAAAAAACAAAATGTTGTTAACTGTTAGTGAAATGGGAATCCTCTGTGCTTCATGTAATGATAAGAAATATAGGAACCATCTTTTTTGGTGTACTCAGGGATCCCCTCAATGATACAAGCTTCGAAGCCCCCTTATATACCTGAGTTCGCCATTGAATATGAATTATTTATTCATTGCTATCGCAATTGTAGAGGAATGTACTGAAATCAGAATGAATCATGGAAATTGCTATTATAACAGTGAGATATGTTGATAATAAAACAGTCATGGTAATTAATTCTGAATTTATGGTATGTTTGTGAATTTTCATCAATATTTTAAACAAAATGCCATATCTTTAGTTTATTTTTTTGTCTACGAAGATCAGTTGAGATATAAAAAATTTAAAAGAAAAAGAAGAATATAACGTTAATTTATACCTTAAGTATACGCTAATTCCGGAAATTTGGCTTTTCAGCTAGCAAGAACGTTAATGAGAATGTTAAGGAAACAGATGTTCACATTATGTGAAATTAAGCTGTGGAACAGATACTTAAAAGGGCGTATTCTGAATAAGGGCGCCAAAGAAAGTACTACAAATAATATGACAGTTGTTGGTAAGATTCAATACGAATTGTTTATGAAGTACACGAAAAATACTCAAACAACAGAAATGGGTTTATTAAATATTGTAAAATGTAAACAAATTTATTGGAATTACCATACAAGGCAAAAACAATTTCATTACAAACACTGGAAAATGGTTTTTCTATATTTCTAGTATTACATTCCTGTCACACGAACAGAATACAATTCAATTTAACCAAGTTCGCAATTACCTTGGTTCTCAATTTGCCGTATGACAGCACACAATATTCAATTAATGAGCGGCGAAATTTATTTAGTCAATTGGCTGTTCAGAACTCTATTTAGCTAAATTGTGTCAACTACGTCTGTGCGGCATCTAAAAGCATGGTTGCTATCAGCTGTTTGTTCAAGAAACACACACAACATACACATGACAATCTACGCCATGCGCGTGCGTTAATTGTAATTGTGAGTTCAATAATATTTCAAGTTGTATTGACCTTGTCGCTAAATTACATTCTATTCTTCTCGTGTGACAGGGATCTTAGTTTAGTTCTGTAAGGAGATGTTAGAACAGCTTGAAAACTTGAGAAATCAAGACTAGCCAGCCATGGACATATAATCAGACTTCGTTAATCGATATCATTACAATCTTTGATTTAAATTTCGCAAAATTTCATTTAATTTACACCCACAATACATCGAATCTAATCTGTAAAATGAACTTCTTAAACTTTGAAAATTTAGAATTTGAATTGTGAAACTTTGCAATACGTTTTTCGCTTTTATTCGATATTATAAAAGCTCATTAATATTCAACACAGGCTTAAAGGCGTTAATTAAAAGTCAAAAAACCATGAATTAGCTATAATCTATAAATATTATTAACAAAGTAATAAATAATTGTTACCAACTGGAAAATATTATTAAGATTTCAATTAAAAATTAATCGACCTTTATGATAATCAAATTTTAGTGTTTATTTGATTATAAATTATCAAGATGTTGTATTATTTGATTATAAAAAACGTAAATTACCTGAATATAATATTACTTAATGCATAAGTAGTAGTAATTTACTAATGGGAATGCTTTGTTCTTTAGTAGTTACGTGGTAGGTAATTACACGGTCGTTTGTCTAGAGAAATGACACTAAACTACATGGATGTTTTCATTATCAACCTTCCAATAGAGATTTCACAAAATTTACATATTTATTAACACATAAAAACAACTTATTGTTAGAAATAGTATCGCAACTATTAAGTGTTAAGATTGATGTTTTAATGGACAACTTCCAGTTATTTACTACTTCATTACAGGACAAAAATACCGAGTGTTGGATATTAAGTTTACATCATTTCATCCCTGAAGAGCTTTCAATGGCACTTGAACAATTTTGTTTGTTTTCTTGTTGTTGAAACATCTCGATCCTATCTAAAGGTTACAAGCAGTCTCTATGTTACCGAAATATAATAAAAATTCCACATGAAATTGTAACGAAAAAATGACAAATATCTTGGAGTTTTTCTACAATTTCCACTCAACTATAAAGGAATTCTAGCAATCAAAAGTAGATTTAAACATTGAGGCGCATAAATTTTGAGTAAATAACCTGTTTCCCCTTCAATCTAAAATATTCTGTTTGAAATTGTAAATAAATGTTTCCATTTAATATGAATTTAGTCGTTCCAGCAAATGGTGCTAATCTTCTGTATTTGACAGGATTATACTCAATATCTGTCTGGCATGAAATAAGGGTTGAAACTGAAATCTTACCCCTCTTTGCATATGAATTATTCTCAAATATAATGAACCCTGATTTAAATAGTAATTTGTGGCTTTCCATAGTATTATTACTTTGAAAAATATTTTATTATTCTTTTTTTTGAAAATAAAAACCGTGAATATACACGCTATATTGACTGCATATTGTACAACAACAGTTGGCAAACGACCAACCATAACAACCCTACAGGAAGTTAACTTGAGGGATTGTAACTATCAGCTTTCATGTTCAAAACGTACAATATTCCATAGTAAGTATGTATATTGTGGAAGATATTAAGCGTAAATGATTTAAATGCAGTCTACGTTACACGATTTTAATCTTCTCGCATTTTTATATCTTTTATTTTTTGGCAAACAACACAAATCGTCGATTTTTGTTAAAGAGAATTTTACTTAATCTTCTTATATTCGACAAGAACGTGGAGAACTTTCGCAGTAAAACGATTCAAGTATTTTGTCATTTTTCGAATAAGAGGCTCAAGTTTTACAAAAATCAATCATTGAAACCTCGCAGATAAATCAAAAATTTATATTGAGAAATATCATCATTAATGGCAATTATGTTTTAATACGATTTCTTAAATGAACATAAACTGTATTTTGGAAACAAAAGGATCACGACATAACCACTTTCGCTATTGACTAACAGAAATAATCACAAAGATAAACAATTTTTTTGTTTATATGGAAGAATTATGTAGATGTGCGAAATGAGAAGATACAACAACAACAACAACAACAAAAACAAGATGTAAAAGGAGGCAAACGAACAACATAACTTGAACATCCATCAGTGTTATGATATGCTATTACCTTGAATAATGGTTAGATTCAGTCAGACAAGTTGCTTGCTTTGAATTATCGACTCGTTGCACGTTATATTGTGAGATATTGACTTTCCAAGATACATACACATACCGTTCATTGCACTCTTCAGAAATTCACAATAATAATGCAAAAACTGAATAGACAAGACAAAACAGGAAGTTTGCCTAGAAGCCGTATAAAATTTCTCAGGGGTAGGTAGTTCAGGTAGCCCCCAGCTACGGCCCTGTTGACAATATCTATTCGGGTGAAAGCTCTATTTGTAGATAGATGTATGGTTTCCAGATGACCACTAGATATACATCACAGAAACTAGCCAATCTAACAACGTAATAGGACAATTTCAGACCATAACACAAGTCAAATATACATCTATCTCTATCTAATTTTATCTTCTAACAACAAGTTTATAATTAAATTTTCAATTAAACTGCAGTTATTATGCAATACTGCAACTTTTCATTTGCTCCCATTTAATGTAACCGAAGAAAGTAAATGGTGTGTTGTGCGACTATTATTTAATTTGTTTTTAAACAATTTGTTATTTTTATTGTTTACAAAATCTCAACCACCACTAAATTCAATTCCATTCACTTTCTGATCAGTAATCAAATAAAGATTGTAATAATTTGCATAGATAAATATGCTGCACAACAGGAAAGGGTATTAATATTAAACCAAGCGGAACCAAGTTTTTTTTTAAGTGAACTACTTACGTAAACGATTATCGAATAAATTGGACATACCTGAAACAAAGTGATAAAAGTTATTAATTAACATCATTTCAAATGATAATGGATAAAAGTATAATATCACAAGAAATTCTTCTTGAAAGCCATAAAACGTCAATCTCTAAGTGAATAAATTAATCTTAGCAGCCTTCCTAAGCACTAGTAATTAAGTTAATTTGAGTCGTTCAAGGTACTAATTAATCTTTTATTATCCATAATTTACTACTAAATTTATTGTACAATACAGTATTCTTATCATTTTTCGGTTTTTACTTGTAAAAATCAGTAAAACGTTTGATCTAAATGTGTAGACAATTTAACAGGAAAGATAAATGAAGATGAATTTATTCAATTTTTTTATAGGTAAAAGCTTTTCGAACTGTTTTTTCTTAAGTCAATTATCTGTGAATCATTTTTTATATGGTTTTCCATTCCCATAACTGAGGAAAATCAATCATTGAATCGTAAAAATGTTATTCGCTCATATGAAATATGAGCACGTATAAGTATTTGTTGTTCATGTTATAAATTGTCAGGATCAAATTTCAATCTAACGTAAGTATTACCACTTCCTACAAAAATACTGTATATTATATACAGGTCAAGGATTATAATCAGGATTATATCGATGTATCGTAAAAACAGGAGAAAAATTGAGAAACTCATTTGATGAAACACCCTAAAGAAAACACATTTAAAGGATATCCTAAAGTGGAAGGACTCTGAGAACTATAGAACTATAAGTAGAATAGCAGGATTTAGGGACTTCATGTTTTCAAACAAAAATCACATCATACATATGCCTTTAAAAATGATTTAGCATTTAAAAAGTTATTCAGAAATTGAAAAATATTACCGAAATCATCAACATCAAGTGTTTTTTTGTGTAATGAATTAAATTAAATGTAAGCTTTCGGCCGATTCCACAATCATTTTTAATTAACCATTTATTTGTGTAGATTTTTTTCCCTTACAGAAAATTAATTTTCTTTCTCTAGGTCTTTAAGCTTAACTCAGTATTTTTAGGCCAGGACAGGATAAAGAAATAACTTTTACGACATTAACTGCATGGAATAAAAGTATATATAGCAAAGAAATCAGTTCGAATAAAAGGGGTCACTGGAATTCTCTACAATAATAAATTAGTTATTTGGACCAAAAAAAAGTGATATCCTTTTTATGTTAAACAATGAGTGATTTGTTTTTACTTTCGAATAGTTAGTAAAAGTGATTTAAATTCATGGATGCACCTCAACTATTTTAAATATTCAAATATAGTACACTTTCTTGTTACTTCCGAAAATAGGCTTGGTAGAAACACATTAAAGAAGAAATTAGTACAAAATTTTCAACTCTCTTGTACACACAAAGTCGTTGGTAGGTATTTTTTTTTGTAAAAATGTCAAGATTTTTGTCACAACAAGATCGCCCACTGTATGGTTGGACAAAACCATTTAAATTATATTAAATTGAAAAGGAAACCGTCGAGGCGTTATAGAAAAATCTAAATAGACCGTCTTTCTTCTGCCTGTTTTACACTTTATTCTCATAGTTTAACATTTGCAAAAACTCTCCTAACAGACAGTTTTTTTAGAGAAATCTTTCAAATTTGGCAAACAAAGACGATAAAGTAGAAATCGTATAATTTTTTTTGGGCTCATGTCAGTGAAAAAACTGATTGAATGTCGATGTTAACTGTAACCGACTAGATTAGCCTACGCTTTAAAAGAGACTTCTTAGTATTAATGGTTGGATTGTCGATTTTTGATATTGAAAACGTATGATTTATCGAATTAAATTCCAATTTTGACAGAACTTCATTATTATGTATCAAAAAATATTTTATCAAATGATTAATATTGGTCTAATGATATAGCAAAATTAAACGAATAATAGATAGTCGTTTTAGTGGTTCAGTATTTCTATTTAGAGGTGTTTACGTTTTTAAATACACCTACAGATTGGGATCAATGAATTATTACGAATTTTCAAAAAATATTAGACAAAAATTAGTAAATTTAAGAACATAGACATAAAAACTAGATTGAGGTTCCGCAAAATAGATTTGGTCAGAACTTAATAAGTAATGTAATTTGCATGTCTGCTTCCTTTTCAGAATTAAGGACAACGAACCATAATCACATGATTAATATCAATATTCATTAATTAGCAATCCAAATTTGTAAATCTACGACGACATGAGATCTAATAAGTGGATAATTTTCTTGTCTGCCACCTGCTGGTAGTTTAAGTTTAATTAACGACAAATAAATGAGAGACAAAAAAAAGAAAACGGGACAAAAACTACATGTAAGTAGTGAATTGTTTGCTAAAACAAACGAATGATTCGTAATTTGACGGCCTATTGACCAAGCGTACAACAGAAACGGTTTTCGAAAGAGCCAGTTTGTCGGACCAAAACAAACCACCTAATAATAATGACTCGTACGCTCGTAGCTTGTTCATATGGGCTTTTTTCAATCAATATGTCAGTTCTGGTTAACGCTAATATTACTAGGCTTAGAAGAAACAACACTAAAAAGAAATTGACTGTACATGCCTGCAGAGGTAAATTGTGCCACAAGAACAAAAGGATAATAAGCTATTGAGTAAAATGTTAACGAAAACATTGAAAATCTGGACATCCTTAATCCATTGTTCATAACGGACGCCCAAAATCCATCAATCAGGATAGCTAAACAATTAAAATATCTGGTATTGACTTTGTTCCTGTCACGCAAAATTGGTCAGATTACATAAATTTTGTACATTTCTGTAGCAAGTATAATAGTAATTCAGGTGCAAATTTATTTCGCAGATTCTTTATGCTGAAACATTCAAGGAATGCAATAAAAATAACCACTATTCTCTAGTTTAAAGAGCCGCAAAATTTAGTGTTCCAAGAAAACAAAAAGATCTAAAATGAAGCAATGACCTGTTTAGATAAGAAAAAAGAACGAACAACGACTGAATCTGTGTTGAAACATTCTTGCAATTTTTCAAGACATTGCTATTTCATCTCAATTTCCTAAAGAAATAATACCACAAAACGAAGTGTCCTAATTTTATTTTCAAAAGGCATAATCTTCATTATACAAATTAAAAAAAAGCTGTTTCAATCATTCGCATCGTTTCGCGCCGTTTCACAGAGACACTGTGAATAAGGCATACTAACATAACAAAAAAAAAAAGGTTCTGTATTCATTATTTTTAATCAATCCACCGTTAAACTACTTGTATTTTTAGACATAGTCTCTGATAAAATTTAAATAATAAAAAAATTTCACAACATAAATGCCACTGATAGTACATAACAGGAAACTTCAAAAATCACATTATATTACAAACAGCACTCTAATATTCAGTTCCACAGAGTTCTCTCTATAATAGGTTTCCGTCATTTGAATCAAATTTCTTGTGGCATATTTCGAATTACTCAATTTCCTTAATATTAATCCAAATATGTATAAATAAATTACATTTCGAAATAACTGATTTTTTCACAGTAATGATAGAGAAAAAACCGTTTCCAGTCGATTGACAACTGTAAGTAATTGATGAAATTTTATGTAATATGAAATACCTAGACTCTTTATTCATTAATTTTTCTATTGGTTTGTAATGAACTATAAAATTGACCACTAAATAGTTGTAGACCACCGAACCAGATGAAAGTAAAAGTCGTGTTCTATATGTTTCGATGATGAAACTCATCAGTTTTTCTATCTAAATATAAAATAATAATAATAATAATAATTTCTTGCTTCTCCAGTAAAGTCCATACAACTTTTTGAAACTCTGAGATACAACGAAATATAACCAAATTTATTCCTCTCTGTTTGTTCTCATCATCTTCTAGTCTTCTCACGTTCTAGCTGCATATTTCTATACTGAAATCGAGACATATTCAAAACTTATATATGCGTCTGAATATTTGAATTCATGAAAATTTCAAGTCTCGATCCAGGTTTTTTATCGACTTCATGACTACAGTATTGTGAAGATAAGCATTATTATAATACGCTCCAACTTTAATGAAGCAACTATAATTAATGTCCTGATTAAAAAAAAGCAATTCCTGGTTTTAATTACTCGAAATAAAGTGTACATTTTTACTTGTCCTATTAACAACAGGTCCGAAAATTGTCACATTTACACGCTACTATGCGGTTCATGATAAGCCTTTTCCACGAGAAGGTTAGTGAACTAGTTGAAAATTTCAACGACCTCTCTTCATAATTGTATTACATTATTATTATTATTATTATTATACCAACTATAGTCAATAAGAAATAGAAAGGAAAAATGAATAATTTGAAAACTGTGCAATTTCTAAGAGATATCTTAAGATATTGTCATATAGTGTTGTATATCTTGACTGTAAGTATAAATTTAATTGTAGACTATTAATCACACACAGTACATGTGCCCTTATTCATGATCGTTATCATGAATAATTTGTGTCTATTTATAAACGTTAAGATCTAAGATGCTTGAAACGAAAAAAATTAAAATCGAATTCCTCCGGCATTATACCAGTCTATTGCTAAAGCTATAGATAAATCTTGGTACTTTGTAGACTCGAGACTAACAATTATCGATAAATTAAGCTATTAAGTTTGTATTGTTGCAATCTAGATATAATTTAATAATGATTCGATCATAACACAAATCTAACTCTTTGTGGGGGAATCTGATAATATTTTGAAAGTGAAAGTAATAGACCTACATTTGACTCCTGATTTATGATTTTTTTTACAATCTTTTCCCTTAATTTCTAATTTATTTTATTATTGTTTTATCATTCTTGTATCAATTAACAAAAGAAAATCTCTTAATTACACCTATATAGAAATAATATTTCATCAAATAGATTTAATTAAGTATAACGTTATAAGCTACTGTCGTACTAATTAATCAATTATAAAATAAAATGGCACTATAACGGGAATCTAGTCACGATTGTTGTGTTTATGGAGACGTTAAGTTAGTCTTCGTGATGGTGAAGACTGTGAGAACACCAACATGTTGGCGTTTCTTCCTTGTTGATCGTTTTTTGTTTTTCGAAATCCATTTTCTCATAAAAAAATTCACAACACAGAACAATGTAGAGATTTTTTCAGATTTATGTTGATTTTTTCCTATATTTATTAACAGAAACTGGGACATGTTAGACAATTTTTCAAACCGTTTACGAAATATTATAGTATATAGTTGAGAATTTTACTACATGGATTTTATGTAGGCGGAAATTGTTTGTAATGTCCTGTTGTAGACGTTTTATAAGATAAATATCTTGTACTTGTAGAATCACATCGATAAATAAAAATCTAAAACTCATACAGAGCTATTGTTCATTCGATACATTCTTCTCCGAATCTATTTCGTATCGGTATCCTTGATTCGTATAATAAAGAGACTTTTCTAAAGAATTCTCGATAATCTATCATTTTTTGATTATCTTCAAAATCCAGTTGAGATATTGTTGATCTAGTGTATGTTATTACATCGAAGACCCTTTAAGATCTTCGTTTCCAAATGTATTTGCATTACAATATCGTTATCGGCCGTCTGAAAATAAGATGAATGTTGTGAAATCTCACAGGATCCTACTTTGACTTTTACCGATACAACTGATATCAGACGATCTATTTATTGTATTATAGTTCACGAACACCTTTCAAATGTCTACCTACAGGTAAAATTTTCATCATCCAGACTTATTAGCATTTCAATACGTAAAGTTTTAATTTGATTCGATTTTGCAGCCATAGTGACCGAAAATTATGTAAATTTTTTATGTCGAAACTCGGAACAAAACGAAGTAGTAATAATGTGGTAGGTACTGAATTATGTTTCAATTGCGATCGATTTTCTCCATGTTGGATCGAGTTTCGAGATTTACCAGACAATTCAGTAAATAGATTGAGCAAAAATGGTCAAATATTTATTGTATATAGGAACAAAAGCCCAAAAGCTGAAATGGTTAGGATTATCGTGCACGTAAATAGCAGTTTCCGTGATTACAAGTAGTTATTTGATAAACAAATATTAATATATTGAAAAAGACACAAAAACGAAAAGGATATAAAAGTGTACAACATGTAGCTGAAAAGATAATTCAAATTTTTGCCATTATTCTATTCACAAACAAATGTAGGTCAAAGGATAATAAAAATACAACATACGTCAGGAATGAAAAATTATAATCTGTGGAATTTGCATGTGAAACTAGAACATTTTAGCAATTTATTTTGTTTTTTTGGAAATTGTATCCTTGAAGAGAAGAGATGAAGGGGAAACTATATATTCAAGGCAAATGCAGTTTTAATTTCTAACAACAAATCTAGATTTCCTGTTTCTTTTTTCTTTGCACACACACAAAAAACTTTAATTTGATTATTTAAGGTCACAATTAAGGTGTGACAATTTGAATGTATTTATTTTTAATACTCTAATGTATTATAGAATAGAATTCAATTTATCTTCATTAATGTAAAACCTATAACACGTTCTTGGAAGAACTGTGTGTCTTCAGTTTCACTTTCAAATCTAATTACCATCACAAAAACCAAATTGAATTATAATTGAATAGTAGCGAATAAATAATTTCTTTACGACAATAAAAAAAAACAGTACTTCTTCTCTCTAGTTCTAGCCAAAAAAATCGCAATAATCGTACAGTGACTTAGATTAATGGCACTTTTACTATATATAGATGACATGAAACTTTACAAATTGTAAGTGAAAGATCGTCCTTGGATTAGTTTTTATTCAATTATAGACACTAGTTTATGTCGCCTATTGAATTATAATTCTCTCAGTCAACAATAGGTTTATGTTTGTTGTTGATTTAATGTTTTGTTGATGTAATTACATTAGAGGATTCTGAACGGAACCGGATGTAGACAGGATGAAATATTTTTTTTGTTCTTTTTTTTTTTCGAAAAAAAAACTAACGAAGGATATGAGTCAGTCTTTTGTTTTCCGCATTTACTGGAAATTACATAATTTTTTTTGGATTAATAAAAATAACGTTTAATTAGTTTTGTAGATAACTTTCTCTAGTATAGGCCAAGTTTTTTAGAACAACAAAATAGTATTAAACAAGACAGAAATACATAGTACACGTAGAATCTGATGAAAGTAAAGTTTTATAATACTTAATGGATTGCATATCGTCTGCTTACACTTTTGGTTTGTTAGCATTAAACCTTTCTTATACCAATTCCAAGATAAATTATTTGAAAGATGACTCTTTACAGTATCTTATATATCTATTTGAAAGCTTTAGCTCATTCAATACTGCTATGTATCAGGTGTGTTCTTATGGTTAATGGAGGAACGATTTTCGTCCAAATGATGTATGGAATTTTCGCACGACCTCACACACAATACACATTCTTACAAGCTGTTTGCCTTTTTGTTACATGAACCACACAATATAGTCGCTATACCATCCGAAAAAAAAAAGGTTTATTGACGTCGTAGAAGATACAAGGAATAGAAATTGCAAAATATATATATTTTTGGTTGGAAAGTGTAACATAACAGAGAGATATTGTCAGAAAGAAATATTTAAATTTCAGGAGATTAAAATTTGCAATAAATCAAGACAAGAAATATCACCAAAAATGGTAAATGCTAGTATTATCAACAATAAAGTGAGTCATATGTTGAAAGAACCATATAAAGCTAAACTGTAAGTGTAACTGCAGAGTTTTAAGGCTACTTACAGGGGCTCATATTTACCTAGAAACAATGAAACTATACTGTTGGATATTTTGTAGAAAACTTACGAAAATCGATGTAGACAAACCTAACAATAAGTTTCAGATGTAAATCAGTGTCAAAAGGGGGAATTAGTAGCAACAGATCTGTGGTTGTCGTCAGACTGATGTTGATGAACTACCCACAATTCGTCGGCAAAAACATTTTCAGTTCCCCTATACACATCTACTTATGTATGTATATCTATAGGTATAACTGGCGAAATAGTGTTGAAATGAGGCTTCTACTAGGGTTGTAATTAATGACAGGACTGTCCTTTAGTCAACGACCGATCGATACCTATTCCCAGACTTCGGGGTGATTTTACTAAAACAGTTAGAATGTTTTATAAACTTTCAATTAATTTTTTTCACAATAATTATCTCATTGGCTTTATTTGGACTAAAATAACAGATTGTGAGACAGCTCCTATAAGGAATTTCTCTACGGATGGTGTTATGTGTGGGGTGAAAGTATAGTATTTGCTTTGGACTTGTTACAACACCATGTAAGCAAAGATATTGGCTCTATTATCAATTTCTTTGACTGTTACGTGGGTGTAGAGCACACCTGTACCGTCTCTTTTAACATTATATAGATTATCTTGAAGCTAGAACAGAGAAAATTAATAATTATGTATCTCACAGGCAATTGAGCAACAGTATTGTAAGTATTTATGAGACGATAAACCAGCAGGAGGAAGTTTCAGGAAGTGATTTTAGAGAATAAATCACAGAAACTATCCATTGTAGAAAGTCAAGTTTTAGTAATATTAATTGTCTCCTGTGTGTGTGTGTTTAGTTATTCTATTACACAACACTGACCCCAAAATCAATGCAAATTGCTCTTGACCTTTCAATACGCAACACAACACAAGAAAAATACTGTTCTTTATCCCATCATTCTCGTCATAATAACAATAATTATTATTATACTTTCACTGGAGCCTTTTTTCGATGTGCCGGAATTGAAAATCGAATTCTACGTGACAGGTCAAAAGTTGCGTCAGATACTTATAATACGCACACGACGTTGTGTTGTATCAGAACATGATTTGGGAAATTTATTAAATCATTCTGTTGTTATGGCTGTTTATATAGATTTCTTCTTACAGGAAAAATCTGTTATATTAGTGCTGACAGCGATAATTGAAAACTTTTATTTGGTCTGATAGTTATAAGGGACAAAAACGGACAAAAAAACAATTGGCATGTCAAGATTTTATCGCATCTCAATTTCTGGTCTAATTCTTCACTTCCATCACCGCACATTTTTTTTATGATTTAAGAAAAAACCATTTAGTTAGTCACCATTTTCCATTTTATAAACACAAGTACCTACTTCTTTTTCGTTCGTAGCGGAAAATTCCCTTGAAAATTTTACAAAAAAAAGAAATTTTAAACGAGAAGGAAAACTAATATTCGACTGCCAACAAAGAATCAGATATGAAATTGTCGCAAACAATTTAATCTTTTCTGAAAACAATACTTAAGCTCTCTACAGAATCAATATTTGTGTTGAGAAAATTAAATTGGAAATGAATTAGGAAAGGACAAAATGAAAGTCTTTTAAGATAATTATTTTATGCGTGATAATAACTTTCAATAACAATTCGTATGATGATAATAATGATAATCGTTACTATTATTACAATCGATCTTTCTTAATCATCCAAGACAATTGTTAAGAAAAGACACTTTCTTTAACTGACAATACATGCTATTTGATTCTACACGAATAGCTTGAAATCTCACGAAAAAGGCATCTTTATAATGATCATAATTATGTGGATTATTGATTAGTTTGAAGGAAATCTCAAGGAAAAACTTTATCACCACTGATTGTTGAAGGAACTTTCTTTACTTTCTCTAGAATTACAAATTAATTCTACAAACGAAATTTTGTTGTACAAAAAAGATGCTTTAGATACACTTTTTTTTGTTCAAATTATTACACGAAAAGCAATGAACCATAGAGAAAGTATACAACGATTTAAACAAACTGATAAATCCTGCAATTATCAACTCTCCATTGAAACCGTCCATTACTATAATTTATCAGTTAGTGTGGATGATTCTTTTTTGTCAATTTTTATATTGTCTATGTCGAGTGTTAAGATTTCTTGTAAATCCAACAATCTAACTATAGGTATTAGAGATCCATTCTCTGCCAAACAATTTACTGTGGCATTATCGATAATACCGTCAACATAGCTGACATTCATACCGAACATCGAAATGGCTCAACTAATTACCTTAACAACATCCTGTAATGTTCCCATCAAATCTATCACGATAGATCTGAACCCTTACCGTTCATTTGAATTCTTCCTCACGCCGGAGCGATGAAAATATCGATTCTCTATACATTTAATCTGACGGGTAGTTTTATTTTCTCGGCCTTTGTTTTCATGTCTATTATTGAACTGAATCATCCAGGCACGTAGTGCAATATCTAATAAAGACCCTAAATTATAACTAAACTCGTATGATTGTTGTTGAACATTCAACAACTAGTTGGATTCGATTGGTATTTCGCATTCAGGAGAATAGTTGTAGTAATCCAATTAGGCTATTTGTTGGTGAAAACACTGGGACTACAATGGGATCTTGAGTGACCAATTTAGAAATGCTCCAAAATATTTTAGGGAAAACAGATTTGAAAGAAATCCTCTAGTAACTAGAATAACAGCAAGACCATTCACTCTATCAATTATTTCTAAATAACCAGCATTTAGGGCAAAATTAGCAGTAAAAGGCCAATTTGAAAAATTGAAGACAAATCGTACAAAACTATATTTAAGTATTTTGAAAACATTTCGATAAATGTAAGTGTGATGTAGCTAAATGAATAAATTTGCATATCTTTATATTAAGTCACTTCGATTCTATTAACAACTATGGAGTTTGTTGCATTTGATAACATCAGAAATTAATTTAACTAAAACTAAATTCACATCAACTATAAATAAATTTCATATCAAACGTTTTAATGAAATTATTAAAATTTTATTCATTTGAATTTGTGTTGATAGAATCCTTCGTTTTTATAATAAACGTACATGTTTTGCCTTCAAAATCCTATAGATTAATTAATTATTATATTCGAAATTTATTGTGACACAAAATTTCAATAGATGAATAATAATCAACTCTATAACATCCCTGTCACACGGACACAATACAATTCAATTTAACCAAGTTCGCATTTACCTTGGTTCTCAATTTGCCGTATGACAGCACACAATATTCAATTAATGAGCGGTGAAATTTATTTAGTAAATTGGTTGTTTAGAACTCTCTTTAGCTAAATTGTGTTAATAACGCATGCGCGGCATCTAAAAGTATGGCTGCCATCAGCTGTTTGTTCAAGAAACACACACAACATACACATGACAATCTACGGCTTGCGCGTGCGTTAATTGTAATTGTGAAATGCCCGTGTCACAGGGTAGAGTTGTCGCTAAATTGAATTGTATTCTGCTCGTGTGACAGGGATCTAAGAGTGGTTTTATTATTTTGTTTCATCAATAATTAGCAATTAGTCTTAACCAATCATTAATATTCATTAATAGATAAAGTTTTTATGTTTCCGGTAGATCACTCTATCTCTCCAATGAATATAATCAACTTTTTGGTTCAATAATGAAACAAATTGAATTTCTATGAAAATATTTTTTATAAAATTATGGAATACAATGTGTAGATGTTTTCAAGACACTGTCGCCCATAAAAATTCTTCCTCCAATGAAGGAGTATTTGAACTACCCAGTAATTATTTATTATTTTGGTACATTTACATACATTACTTTCAAAAGGTATTATTTCGAAAATATCCTGCATATGAACTACCGAATCTACATAATTCCCAATTTCCATAAAAATATCGCATAAGTTCTTTAATTTGCCTTAAACATTATGTAAATATCCAGACGTTTTTTTTTTTGTTAATAATATTACAGAAAAACGTGACATTTTCGTGTTTTTTTTTGTCACAAACTTCAAGACGTTTAATTGATAAGTTCAAAAGGGTTAATAATTTATTAACTGCATTACTGGTGATAAAGAAGCATATAATTATATCAATTTTTATAAACAATAACATAATTATCAAATAACTTACGTAACACTATTTTTATTACCAAATTTGAGATAACTTCTTCGATGTTATAAATTATTCGTAGAATAATTAGTTTTAGGCAACACAATTCTGTTGAAAACTCTCAAACTCATTAACAGGAAACCTTCTTCGATTCCATTGAGTACGATTTTTCTCTTTCCAATCTTGCCACATCTTAACACAACTACAACTGATTGGATTCCCATCTAAAAATATCTGTCTTGCTTTTATCATTTTTATTAAATTTTTCGCCAGACAATGTAATTTATTATTTTGTAGATAAACATATTGTACTTCAATGTTTCTAAATGTAATCTCGTGTAATTCATTTATTAAATTATTATCTAATTTTAATATATGTATATTTTTGATATTTTGAAATATCATTGAGTCGATATTGGCAAGAAAATTATTTTCTAAATTTAGATATTTTAATTTTTCGATACCTTGAAAACTTCCAG
>JAZBHA010000215.1:16917-54571 GCA_037464855.1 Iselma pallidipennis | reverse complement strand
AAATTTCATCCTAGGATTGAACCGCAATAGAATACCGATTTCCGCAAGGCGTATTCCTATAATATCCGATCATATACCTGATAGTTGTTAAACAACTTTTTTTTCTATTATTTATACTAACATGAAAATTGTAAAAATATGTGCGTGATTTAGTGGTAATGAAAATTTTTTCAAATTACCCTCAAGCCAATAACTGTTTCAGTTGAATACTTCAACGTTTAAATCTATAATTATAGACATTGCTTACTATACTTGAGAATTTGTAAATTTTTGTAGATAAATGGAAAAATACGATGATCATAATTTGTAATAAATATATTGAATAACAGGACTTTCAATAAAAATGTTTAACCTGTTAAGATTTGTCTACACAACTTTATTGGTGTTTCTTTTTTTTATATCAACTCGCCTATTCCAATCACTTTTTCTTTGAACTAACAAGATTTAAAAACCAAAACCAAATCTTAAATAACGAAAAAACTCGAAATGATGTAGACCTTGGACCAATCAAGAGAAAAAAACCGTACATGTTTGCCCAAAATTTCAGGTAATATACTAGATCATTTTTGTTTTGTAACTTGTAAATTATAAAATATAGGTGCCAATGTTGACCTTTTCAAATATACAACCGGATTAACTGTTTCTTTTTGCTCCTTTTCTAAACAATATTTAATCTGGTTTGAAAAAAATATCCTAATAGTCTTATTAAAAAATGATTCAATGATTCAAAATTACAAAATTTGCAGATTAATTTGCATTCTTTAAAATTTATGATACTGAAATTGATGGTTTTCCAGTCATTTCTGTGTCTAATTATTAATTATTATCTAATGATGCAACCAATTTTAAATCTAAAAGAAAATTACCATGATTAAACAACTTAAGTGTAATACTAATCAAGATAGCAAGTAAATGAATTTTGATTCTTTGGTTTCTAAAACCACAACAAATCATATTAACAATTCATCAATTTTTTTTCGATTTTTCCAATATTCTAACAATGAGATTCATGTAATTTTCGATGTCGAATACTTTGAACGAAAGGAATTGAAAGTAAACACACCCCTAGATAGACCCGTAGGTTCCCCCTTATTTTTTAGGGTGACAATGTCTAGTAAATGTAAGAATCTCAATTTGAATTGTTTTTATCGAAAAAATGTAGTAAAAATCTATACAATTTTAATATTTTTATATCATTCACAATTGGTGATTTGTTTCGTCTATTTGACTTATTTGTTTTTTCTTTTACTTTCTACAAAAAAATATGTAAACAGCGGTAATAAAATAACTAATTAGCAATTTTTGATAAGTTTAGAAATATAACTTATCAATCTTATTGACTTAACTTGCGTCAATAACAATAACAACTAAGGACGAATATAAATATATATATAAATAAATATTAGGATATGCGAAATATACAACAGTCAAACAAATCAGTAGATTTAAAAAAAAATATTATAATAATAATAAAAGAGAAACCACAACAAATATAAAAGGCCAACAATGATTGATATTTAATAAATCAAAAACGGTAGCAAGAAAGAGAAAGTAGGAGAAAAGTTACCACAGTTTGATAACGTTTAATGGTTTTTCAAATTAAATAGAAAATTATAATTTTTAAAGATGAATAGAGTTTTTTGTATTGTAATTTATTATAAATTATTTGGACATTTCTAATTCATTATCTAAACAAATTTTCGAAAATGTTCCTTTCAACCGATAAATTTAGTTTATTTTAACCCCTCTACAAAAAACCTGGGGTAACCTTCAATAACATTAAGATTTACCTATCTTTACTTTTACTTTTTCCTGAGGCAAAACAGTAGTGAACCTTGAGGCTCTATATTGTTATTAGTAATAAATAACAATATAGAGCCTCTAATGAAATAAGTCATTACATTAGAAAATTCGACCAATTTGTTTAAACTTCTATGTTAAATAAAATGTGTTTGCCATTACAAGAAAATAATATTATGTACCTAGTTTCAAGGATCATACCTATATCGTAAGTTTCAACTTCCTACTGGGAGCTTGGAGGGAATGTTTATAATTTTTATGAGAAATGAATTGTCTTCCGAAATGGTTCGTTACATTCATCCTAAACATCGACTTACAAAACATCTTATGAATAATAATTTGTAAATAAGTTGTCCTAACAATCGTTATAATGTGTCCGGTTTATCACTACGATGATAAGAAACGTTCCTATATGTATATGCGAACAGTTCCTGTAATATCAACTCAGTAGTTGATCTCAACCGTCCATCATGAATCGACATATCGTTGTGTTGTATTTTTTATTACATATATTTTTAAATTTCTATCCAACAAACAGTGCTACCTTTGAAAATGCTAATATCATATTAACTAAACGCCAAGAAGTTCATGGAGATATCGATTTACCTCATCCTAACTGGGTAGCACCAAGCATGAGAATCGTTATCAAATCTGATGATGATATCAGTGAATATGTGAAAGATGAAACTGAATTAAAAGTGATTGATATTTTAAATCAAACAATTCCTATTTTAACTACAAACTCTATCACTGATCTACCAGTTACCACAGAACTGAGAATCAATTCGTGTGGTTTAAAAGAAATTCAACCAGGCACTTTCAAGAATATACCTGCATTAAAAACTATAAATCTGAATAATAATGAATTGGAAAGAATTAGAAATGATGTCTTTACTGGACTAAATATAACTAGTTTATATTTGAAAAACAATAAAATCTCTACAATTGAAAATCGAGCTTTCAACAATATGAAACTAACATACATTCAACTTTATCATAATCAACTATCAACATGGAATAGTGATTGGTTTAATGGTTCACCAGTTGATACTATTTTCATGGGATATAATTTACTGGAAGAATTACCAAAGGATGCATTCAAATATTTGCCGAAAGATAAACCGGAATCGTTGGATGACTTACCAGATTTTGAGATTAGACGACAGCGAAAATTCCGTATTTTAGATCTGTCTCACAATAAAATCAAAAAAATCGATAGTGGTGCTTTTAATAATGTCGGATCATTCGAGACTTTGAATTTAGAAAATAATTTATTAGAATCATTACAAAATGGAGTCTTCAATGGTATAACATATCTACTTAATTTACAGATGGAAAACAATCAAATCTCTCATGTCGATGAAGATATTTTCGAAGAGCATGTTAGAATAGTATCAATTGAGTTAGAGTATAATAAATTGTCAAGTTTTCCAGTAAAAGTGTTGAAAACTAATGCAGTTTATCTATTTTTAGAAAATAATCCAATTAGTTGTAGTTGGATTCAAACTGTTGAAGATTGGAGATCAAATAAAACTGGTGATTATTTTAGGACATCTCCATATGAATTTCCAGTAGCAATATTTGATAATATTAAGAAAAAGTGTGTAAATTAACACAACAGAAATTTGTTTTCATGTGTTGTTATTATAATAGAATAGAAGATGGAATAAATGTTTTTACTTTCTGAACACGTTTTTGTCGCATTTTATATACCTACCAGACTGAATTAGGTACCCGATATAATTTTGCATTCGTTAAATTTAATTTTCAATTAAAGAGAAATCACAACAAACCCAAAAGGCCAACAATGATTGATATTTGGTAAATCAAAAACGGTAGCAAGAAATCGAAAGCAGCAGAAAACTTACCACAGTTTCATAACGTTAAATGTTTTTTTTTAAATTAAATAAAAAATTATAATTCTTAAAGATGAATGAAGTCAATCGCCTATTAGGTTTACCTATCTCTACTTTTACTTTTTCCTAAAGAAACAAAAGAGTAAACCATGAGGCTCTATATTGTTAATACATGAGAAAATGTGATTAAAATTTCATGGAAAATAAAATTTTGTAAAATAGTATTTATCATTAAAAGAAAATAGTAGTAGTTTCAAGGATCATATATCGTATGTTTCAATTTCCTTCTGGAAGCTTGGAGGGAATGTTTATAACTTTTACGAGAAAAGAATTGTTTTCCGAAATGGTTCGTTACATTTACCCAAAACAACATGTTTTGAATAATAATTTGTAAATAAGTTGTCCTAACAATCTTCATAATGTGTCCGGTTCATCACTACTACGATAAGAAACGTTCCTATATTATATGCCAACAGTTCTTCTATCAACTCAGTAGTTGATCTCAACTGTTCATCATGAATCGTCATACCGTTTTGTTGTATTTTTTAGTGAATATATTTTCAAATTTCTATCCAATAAACAGTGCCACTTTTGAAAATGTTAATATTATATTAACTAAACGCCAAGAAGTTTCTGGAGATATCGATTTACCTAATCCAAACTGGGTAGCACCAAGCAAGAGTATCGTTATCAAATCTGATGATAATATCAGTAAATATGTGAAAGATGAAAGTCAGTTAAAAGTGATTGATATTTTAAATCAAACAATTCCTATATTAACTACAAACTCTATTACTGATCTACCAATTACCACGGAACTGAAAATCAATTCGTGTGGTTTAAAAGAAATTCAACCAGGTACTTTTAAAAATTTACCTGCATTGAAAACTATAAATCTGAATAATAATGAACTGGAAACGATTAAAAATGATGTTTTTGCTGGTCTTAATATAACAACTTTATATTTGGAAAACAATAAAATCTCTACAATTGAAAATCGCGCTTTCAACAATATGGAATTAACATATATTCAACTTTATCATAATCAACTATCAACATGGAACATTGATTGGTTTAATGGTTCACCGGTTGATACTATTTTCATGGGATACAATTTACTGGAAGAATTACAAGAAGATGCATTCAAATATTTGCCGAAAGATAAACCGGAATCGTTGGATGACTTACCAGATTTTGAGATTAGACGACAGCGAAAATTCCGTATTTTAGATCTGTCTCACAATAAAATCAAAAAAATCAATAGTGGTGCTTTTAATAATGTCGGATCATTCGAAACTTTGAATTTAGAAAATAATTTGTTAGAATCATTACAAAATGGAGCCTTCAATGGTATAACATATCTACTTAATTTACAGATGGAAAACAATCAAATTTCTCATGTCGATGAAGATATTTTCGAAGAGCATGCTAGAATAGTATCAATTGAGTTAGAGTATAATAAATTGTCAAGTTTTCCAATAAAAGTGTTGAGAAATAATGCAATTTTTCTATTTATACGAAATAATCCAGTTAGTTGTAGTTGGATTCAAACTGTTGAAGATTGGACATCAAATAAAACTGGTGATTATTTTAGGAGATCTCCTTTTGAATTTCCAGTTGCTAGTCTTGATCAGGTGAAGAAAAATTGTGTAAATTAACAAAACGAAAATTTGTTTCCATTTGTTGTTAAGTATTATAATAAAATAGAATAACGAATAAATGTTTTTACTTTCTGGACACATTTTTGTCGCTTGTTGTATAGGTACCTACCAGACTGAATTACCCGATATAATTTTGCATTCGTTAAATTCAATTTTCAATTAAAGAGAAACCACAACAAACATAAAAGGCCAACAATGATTGATATTTGGTAAATCAAAAACGGTAGCAAGAAAGAGAAAGCACCAGAAAAGTTACCGCTGTTTGATAACGTTTACTTCTTCCTAAAAAAAAGAAGTTAGCCATGAGGTTCTATATTGTTAATAGATAAAAAAACCCAACCAATTTGATTGAAATTCTAGGCAAAATAAAATTTTGGAAAATAGTATTTATCATTAGGTACAAGAAAAAAATAGTAGTTTCAAGGATCATATATCGTATATTTCAATCTTCTACTGGACGCTTGGAGGGAGTGTTCATAATTTTTACCAGAAAATAATTGTTTTCCGAAATGGTTCGTTAAATTTATTCAAAACAACATGTTTTGAATAAAAATTTGTAAATAAATTGTCCTAACAATCGTTATAATGTGCCCCCCCGTTTATCACTACTACGATAAGAAACATTCCTATATATGCGAACAGTTCTTGTATCAACTCAGTAGTCGATCTCAACCGTTCATCATGAATCGACATATCGTTGTGTTGTATTTTTTATTAAATATATTTTTAAATTTCTATCCAGCAAACAGTGCTACCTTTGAAAATGTTAATATTGTATTAACTAAACGGCAAGAAGTTTATGGAGATATCGATTTACGTAATCCAAACTGGGTAGCACCAAGTAAGAAAGTCCTTATAGAATCTGACGATAATATTAGTAAATATGTGAAAGATGAAACCCAGTTAAAAGTGATTGATATTTTAAATCAAAAAATTCCTATATTAACTACAAACTCGATTACTGATCTACCAATTACCACAGAACTGCAAATCTCTTCGTGTGGTTTAAAAGAAATTCAACCAGGTACTTTTAAGAATATACCGGAATTAAAAACTATAAATCTTAATAATAATGAATTGGCAACGATTAAAAATGATGTTTTCACTGGTCTTAATATAACTTATTTGTTTTTGGAAAATAATAAAATTTCCACAATTGAAAATCGAGCTTTTAACAATATGAAACTAACATACATTCACCTTTATCATAATCAGTTGTCAACATGGAATAGTGATTGGTTTAATGGTTCACCAGTTGATACTATTTTCATGGGATATAATTTACTGGAAGAATTACCAAAGGATGCATTCAAATATTTGCCGAAAGATAAACCGGTATCGTTAGATGAAATACCAAAATTTGAGATAAGAACGAAACGCAAATTCTATATTTTAGATGTTAGTCATAATAAAATCAAAAAAATCCACAGTGGTACTTTCAATAATGTCGGATCATTCGAGAGTTTGAATTTGAAAAATAATTTATTGGAATCATTACAAAATGGAGTTTTTCATGGTATACAGTATCTAGCTAGTTTACATATGGAAAGCAATCAAATCTCTCATGTCGACGAAGATATTTTCGAAGAGCATGCTATGATAGTATCAATTGGTTTAGAGGATAATAAATTGACAAGTTTTCCATTAAAAGTGTTGAAAAATAATGCAATGTTCCTATTAATACAAAACAATCCAGTTAGTTGTAGTTGGATTCAAACTATCGAAGATTGGAAATCAAATAAAACCGGTGATTATTTTAGCAGATCTTATGAATTTGCAGTTGCTAGTTTTGATAAGGTGAAGAAAAATTGTGTAAATTAACAAAACGAAAATTTTGTTTTTATTATAATAAAATAGAAGATAGAATAAATGTTTTTACTTTCATACGTTTTTGTCGCATTTTGTATACCTACCAGACTGAATTACCCGATATAATTTTGCATTCTTAAAAATTAATTTTCGAACTGGAATGTCATATTTATGAAAAAATATGACTAAATTAGTTTTTATCGAAAAGATGTAGTAAAGGTCTCTTCAATTTAGTACATATTTTTATAACATTCACAATCAGTGATTTGTTTCGTTTTTTCCGTTTTTCTCTTATTTTCTACAAAAAAGGGTAATAAAATAATTAATTTACAGTTGTTGATAAATCTAGAAATATAACTAAATATTTTGCATAACTTGCGTTAGTTACAACACAACAAAGCATAAAAAGTATAGAAGAACAATTAAGGGACAATTAGCTGAACAAATACTATAAACCAACAAATGAAAACTTTAGTAAGGAAACGCGGAATATAGAACAGTCAAACAAATCAGTATTTAGATTTTAAAAAAATAGGTTATAAAAGAGAAATCAGAACAAAAATAAGAGGCCAACAATGATTGATATTTGGTAAATCAAAAACGCTATCAAGAACGAGAGAGTAGGAGAAAAGTTACCACGGTTTGATAACGTTTAATGTTTTTTCAAATTGAAAAAAAGTTATAATTCTTAAAGATGAATGAAGTACAGCCAGCCCCCGATTAAGCGTCATCCGACTCGGTGCCACCTCCGCCTAAGGTAGATAAAACTGGAAGAACAAAAGTGCCCCATATGTTCAATTCACCACCAACCCCGCCTTAGCACTAGTTTTACGTGGGGACAGGCGGGGCCGTCGAATCGGGGATTGACTGTATTTTGTATTGCAGTAAATTTAGTTCATTTTAAACCCTCTATAAAATATTAATCGGGAATAACCTCCAATAACTTTCCTATTTATCTATCTTTACTTTTACTTTTTCTCAAAGAGAAAAAACAGTAAAACTTGAGGCTCTATATTGTTGATAAGAGAATCCAACCAATTTGTTTGAACTTTTATATTAAATAAAATTTTTAAAAATAATATTTACCATTACAAGATAATAGTAGTTTCAAGGATCATATATCGTAACTTTCAACTTCCTACTGGAAGCTTGGAGGGAATGTTTATAATTTTTACGAGAAAATAATTGTTTTCCGAAATGGTTCGTTACATTCACCCAACACATGGGCTCACAAAACAACATGTTTTGAATAATAATTTGTAAATAAGTTGTCCTAACAATCGTTATAATGTTTATCACCACTACGATAAGAAACATTCCTATATATGCGAACAGTTCTTGTATCAACTCAGTAGTTGATCTTAAGCGTTCATCATGAATCGACATATCGTTGTGTTGTATTTTTTATTAAATGTATTGTTAAATTTCTGTCCAACAAACAGTGCTACCTTTGAAAATGTTATTATTATATTAACTAAACGCCAAGAAATTCATGGAGACATCGATTTACGTGATCCAAACTGGATACCACCAACAACAGAAATCGTTATAGATTCTGATGATAATATTAGTAAATATGTGAAAGATGAAACTGAATTAAAAGTGATTGATATTTTAAATCAAACAATTCCTATATTAACCACAAACTCTATCACTGATCTACCAATTACCAAAGAACTGAGGATCAATTCGTGTGGTCTAAAGGAAATTCAACCAGGTACTTTCAAGAATATACCAGCAATGAAAACTATAAATCTGAATAATAACGAACTGAAAACAATTAGGAATGATGTCTTTACTGGTCTCAATATAACTACTGTGTTTTTGGAAAATAATAAAATTTCCACAATTGAAAATCGAGCTTTTAACAATATGAAAATGACATACATTCACCTTTATCATAATCAAATATCAACATGGAATAGTGATTGGTTTAATGGTTCACCAGTTAATACTATTTTCATGGGATACAATTTACTGGAAGAATTACCAAAGGATGCATTCAAATATTTGCCAGAGGATAAACCACAATCGTTGGATGAAATACCAGATTTTGGAAGTAGAAAAAAACGAAGATTCTATATCCTAGATCTGTCTCACAATAAAATCAAAAAAATCCATAGTGGTGCTTTCAATAATGTCGGATCGTTCGAGAGTTGTAATTTGAAGAATAATTTATTAGAATCATTACAAAATGGAGTTTTTCATGGTATACAGTATCTAGCTAGTTTACATATGCAAAACAATAAAATTTCTCATGTTGATGAAGATATTTTCGAAGAACATGCTAGTATAACATCAATTGGTTTAGACGATAATAAATTGACAAGTTTTCCATTAAAAGTGCTGAAAAATAATGCATTTTATGTATTAATAGAAAATAATCCAGTTAGTTGTAGTTGGATTCAAACTATCGAAGATTGGACATCAAATAAAACCGGTGATTATTTTAGGACATCTCCATATGAATTTCCAGTAGCAAGATTTGATAAGGTGAAGAAAAATTGTGTAAATTGACAAAACGAAAATTTGTTATCATTTGTTGCTAACAATAAGTAATATAATAAAATAGAAGATGGAATAAATGTTTTTTTACTTTCTGAACACGTTTTTGTCGCATTTTTTATACCTATCAGACTGAATTACCCGATATAATTTTGCATTTTCAATCCGTAATGTCACATTTATGTAGAAATTTGACTTAGTAAGTTTCTATCGAATAAATATATGTAGTAAAGGTCTCTTCAATTTTAGTGTTTTTATAACTTTCAGAATTAGTGATTTGTTTCGTTTATTTGGCTTTTTCGTTTTTCTTTTATTTTCTTTAAAAAACAATTGGAGAACAAGGGTATTAAAATAATTAATTTACAGTTTTTGATAAGTCTAGAACTATAACCTATTTGTATAACTTGCGTCGATAACAATACAAAAAAGGATAAGTATGGAAGAACAATTCAGGACAAATAGCTAAACAAATATAATAAACCAACAAATAAAAGCTTCAGATAATCTTTGGCTTCAGTAAGAATATGCGAAATATAGAACAGTCAAACGAATCAGTATTCAGATTTTCTTACAAAATTCGATAAAAATAATAATAAGAGAGGAACCACAACAAACATAAAAGCCCAACAATATTTGATAAATCAAAAACGGTAGCAAGAAAGAGACTGTAGGAAAAGGTTACCACGCTTTGATAACATTTAATGGTTTTTCAAATTAAATAGAAAATTATAATTCTTTAAGATGAATGGAGTACCGTTAGCCCCCGATTAGGCACAGTCCGACTGGGTGCCACTTTCGCCTAAAGCCTAAAAGACTGTAAGAACAAGTGTCCCCAGAACAAATGGGGACCGTCGAATCAGGGATTATTTTGACAAATCGAATTTCTTATCTTTAATCTAAACAAATTTTCAACAATTTTCCTTTTGAATCGGTTAATTTAGTTCATTTTAAACCCTCAACAAAATTTTATTTGAGAGTAACCTTCAATAACTGTAAAATTTATCTATCTTTAATTTTGCTTTTCCCTGAAGAAAGAAGATCAGTAAATTTTGAGGTCCTATATTGTTAATACAGAAGAAAACTCAAACCAGTCAGTTTAAACTTTAATGTTAGATAGAAATTTTAAAAATAATATTTATCATTACAAGATAATAATGGAAGTTCCAAAGATCATACTTATATCGTTGTTTTAACTACCTACTGGAAGCTTATAGGAAATACAATTTTAACGAGAAAAGAATTGTTTTCCGAAATCGTCCGTTACATTCACCCAAAACAACATGTTTTGAATAATAATTTGTAAATAAGTGGTCCTAACAATCGTTATAATGTGCCCCGTTTATCACTACTACGATAAGAAACGTTCCCATATATGCCAACAGTTCTTGTATCAACTCAGTAGTTGATCTCAACCGTTCATCATGAATCGACATATCGTTGTGTTGTATTTTTTATTAAATATATTTTTAAATTTCTATCCAGCAAACAGTGCTACCTTTGAAAATGTTAATATTATATTAACTAAACGCCAAGAAGTTTATGGAGATATCGATTTACGTAATCCAAATTGGGTAGCACCAAGTAAAAAAATCCATATAGAATCTGATGATAATATTAGTAAATATGTGAAAGATGAAACTCAGTTAAAAGTGATTGATATTTTAAATCAAACAATTCCTATATTAACTACAAACTCTATTACCGATCTACCAATTACCACAGAACTGCAAATCTCTTCGTGTGGTTTAAAAGAAATTCAACCAGGTACTTTTAAGAATATACCGGAATTAAAAAGTATAAATCTTAATAATAACGAACTGGAAACGATCAAGAATGATGTCTTCACTGGTCTTAATATAACTACTTTGTTTTTGGAAAATAACAAAATTTCTACAATAGAAAATCGAGCTTTCAACAATATGAAACTAACATACATTCACCTTTATCATAATCAAATATCAACATGGAATAGTGATTGGTTTAATGGTTCACCAGTTAGTACTATTTTTATGGGATACAATTTACTTGAGGAATTACCAAAGGATGCATTCAAATATTTGCCAAAAGATAAACAGGAACCGCCTGGTCAAATACCAAAATTTGAGTTAAGAATGAAACGCAAATTCTATATTTTGGATCTATCTTATAATAAAATCAAAAAAATCCATAGTGGTGCTTTCAATAATGTCGGATCATTCGAGAGTTTGAATTTGAAAAATAATTTAATAGAATCATTGCAAAATGGAGTTTTTCATGGTATAACATATTTAGCGAGTTTACATTTGCAGAACAATCAGATCTCTTATGTCGATGAAGATATTTTCGAAGAGCATGCTAAAATAACATCTATTGGTTTAGAGGATAATAAATTGTCAAGCTTTCCATTAAAAATCTTGAGAAATAATATATTTTATGTATTATTAGAAAATAATCCAATAAGTTGTAGTTGGATTCAATCTATTGAAAATAAAACTGGTGATTATCCTAGGCCATCTCCTTATGTATTTGCAATAACTAGATTTGATCAGGTGAAAAAAAATTGTGTAAATTAATACAGTAAAAATTTGTTTTTATTTGTTGTTATTATAATAAAATAGAAGTGGGATAAATATTTTTACTTTCTGAACACGTTTTTGTCTCATTTTGAATACCTACCAGACTGAATTACCCGATATAATTGTGCATTCGGAAAAATTAATTTTCCAGCTGAAATGTCATATTTATGCAAAAATAAAGCTTAATAAGTTTCTATCAAAAAGATGTAGTAAACAATTTTAGTGTTTTTATAGCTTTCACAATTAGTAATTTGCTTGGTTTATTTGGGTTCTTGGTTTATTGTTACTTTCTACAAAAAAAGGAAAACATGGGTAATAAAATATGTAATTTACCGTTTTTGATAAGTCTCGAAATATAACTTCTTTGCATAACTTGCCTCAATAGCAATACAAAAGGGTTAAAAAACATAGAAGAACAATTGAGGGACAAATAGCTGAACAAATACTATAAACCAACAAATACAAACTTTAATAAGGATATGCGAAATATGCAACTGTCAAACAAATCAGTATTTAGATTTTTTTTAAATACGATAACAACAAAAATATAAAGTCAACAATGACTGATAGTATTTAGAAAATCAAAAACGGTAGCAAGAAAAAGAAAGTAGCAGAAAAGTTGCCACAGCTTGATAACGTTTAATGTTTTTTCAAATTAAATATGAAATTATGATTCTTAAAGATGAATAGAGTAGGTACATACAGTCAACCCCCGATTAGGCGACATTCGACTGGGCTTCATCATCACCTAACGCCTATAAAACTGTAAGAACAGAAGTGCCCCATATAATAGTGCAAACGTTCAATTCACCGCCATCCCCGCCTTAGCGGCTGTTTTCACTCGGGGCATACGGGGCCGTCGAATCGGGGGTTGACTGTATTTTGTATTACAGTAAATTTAGTTCATTTTAAACCCTCTATAAAATATTAATCGAGAGTAACCTTCAATAACTTCAAAATTTACCTATCTTTTCTTTTACTTTTTCCTAAAGACAAAACGCAGTAACCTTTGTTAATAGGTACATAAGAAAACCTAACCAAACCAGTTTGTTGAAGGAAATACCTATAATTTCTGCGAGAAAGAATTGTTTTCCGAAATGGTTCGTTACATTTACCCAAAATAACATGTTTTGAATAATAATTTGTAAGTTGCCCTAACAATCGTTATAATGTGTCCCGTTTATCACTACTACGATAAGAAACGTTCCTATATATGCGAACAGTTCTTGTATCAACTCAGTAGTTGATCTCAACCGTTCATCATGAATCGACATATCGTTGTGTTGTATTTTTTATTAAATATATCTTTGAATTTCTGTCCAGCAAATAGTGCTACCTTTGAAAATGTTAATATTATATTAACTAAACGTCAAGAACTTTATGGAGATATCGATTTACGTGATCCCAACTGCGTAGCATCAAGTAAGAAAATCCATATAGAATCTGATGATAATATCAGTAAATATGTGAAAGATGAAACTGAATTGAAAGTGATTAATATTTTAAATCAAAAAACTCCTACATTAACTACAAACTCTATTACTGACCTACCAATTGCCACAAAACTGAGAATCAATTCGTGTGGCTTAAAAGAAATTCAACCAGGTACTTTCAAGAATATACCGGAATTAAAAAATATTGATCTTAATAATAACGAACTGAAAATTATTAAAAATGATGTCTTCGCTGGTCTTAATATAACTACTTTATTTTTGGAAAATAATAAAATTTCAACAATTGAAAATCGAGCTTTTAGCAATATGAAACTAAGATACATTCACCTTTATTATAATCAACTATCAACATGGAATAGTGATTGGTTTAATGGTTCACCAGTTGATAGTATTTTCATGGGATATAATTTACTGGAAGAATTACCAAAGGATGCATTCAAATATTTGCCAAAGGACAAACAGGAACCGCCTGGTCAAAACCCAGATTTTGAGAGTAGAAAAAAAAGAAAATTCTATATTTTAGATCTGTCTTATAATAAAATCAAAAAAATCCATAGTGGTGCTTTCAATAATGTCGGATCATTCGAGAGTTTGAATTTGAAAAATAATTTATTAGAATCATTGCAAAATGGAGTTTTTCATGGTATACAATATCTATTTAGTTTACATTTGCAAAACAATAAAATCTCTCATGTCGATGAAGATATTTCCGAAGAGCATGCTAGAATAGTATCAATTGGTTTAGAGAATAATAAATTGTCAAGTTTTCCATTAAAAGTGTTGAAAAATAATGTATTTTATGTATTATTAGAAAATAATCCAATAAGTTGTAGTTGGATTAAAACTATTGAAAAGAAAACCGATGATTATTTTAGGACATTTTATGAATTTTCAGTTGCTAGTTTTGATAAGGTGAAGAAAAATTGCGTAAATTAACAAAACAAAAATTTGTTTTTTTATAATAAAAATAGAAGTGGAATAAATGTTTTTTTGCACTTTCGGGAGTAAAGCGACTCCCTCGTTTTGATGCCTGAAGTGTCACGCGGGCGAAGCCCTAGGGCAACAAACTCACTTTCGGGATTAAATGATACACTTTTGCCCCTTGGTACATAATGTAGGTACTATTACTTTCTGAACACGTTTTCGTCTCATTTTGTATATCTACCAGACTGAATTACCCGATATAATTGTGCATTCGGAAAAATTAATTTTCCAGCTGGAATGTCATATTTATGTGAAAATACTGCTTAATAGGTTTCTATCAAAAAGATGTACCAAAGGTCTCTTCAATTTTAGTATTCTTATAGCTTTCACAATTAGTGATTTGTTTCGTTGATTTGGCTTCTTCGTTTTTTTTTTACTTTCTACAAAAAAGAGGAAAACAAGGGTAGTAAAATAATTAATCTACACTTTTTGATATGTCTAGAAATATAACTTTTTAGCATTACTTGCGTCAATAACAATACGAAAAGGGTTGAAACATATAGAAGAACAATTAAGGGACAAATATCTAAACAAATATAATACTATAAACCAACAAATTCAAACTCCAGTAAGGATGCGCGAAATATACAAACAAATTATTTAGATATTAAAAGAATACGGCAATAATAATAAAAGAGAAACCGCAACAAAAATATAAGGCCAACAATGATTCATATTTAATAAATCAGAAAGGGTAGCAAGAACGAGAAAGTAGCAAAAAAGCTACCACAGTTTGATAACGTTTAATAGTGTTTCAAAGTAAATAGAAAATTATACCTACTACTAATTCTTTAAGATGAATAGAGGACAGTCAACCCTCGATTAGGCGACATTCGACTCGGCTTCACCGTCACCTAACACCTATGTAACTGTAAGAACAAAAGTGCCCCATGTAATAGTGCGTAGGTTCAATTCACCGGAGGTTGACTATATTTTGTAGTATAATTTATTATGAATTATTTGGACAAATCGAATTCCATATTTTCAATTTACACAAATTTTCAATAGTGTTCCTTTTAAACCGGTAAATTTATTATAGTTCATTTTAAACACTTAAACACAATAACCTTTGACACTCTAGGTATATTGTTAATATGTACATAAGAAAACTCAACCCAACCAATTTGTTGAAAGTTTTATGTTGAATAAAAATTTTAAAAATAGTATTTATCATTACACGATAATAATAGTAGTTCCAATGATCATATAGGTATCGGATGTTTCAACTATCTACTGGAAATTTGAAGGAAATACTTATAATTTCTCCGAGAAGAGATTTGCTTTCCGAAATGGTTCGTTACATCCACCCAAAACAACATGTTTTGAATAATAATTTGTAAATAACTTGTCCTAACAATCGTTATAATGTGCCCCGTTTATCACTGCTACGATAAGAAACGTTCATATATATGCGAACAATTCTTGTACCAACTCAGTAGTTGATCTCAACCGTTCATCATGAATCGACATATCGTGGTGTTGTATTTTTTATTAAATATATTTTTAAATTTCTATCCAACAAACAGTGCCACTTTTGAAAATGTCAATATTGTATTGACTAAACTGCAACAACTTTCTGGAGATATCGATACACGTAATCCAAACTGGGTACCACCAAGCAAGAAAATCCTCATAGAATCTGATGATAATATCAGCAAATATGTGAAAGATGAAATTCAGTTAAAAGTGATTGATATTTTAAATCAGAAAATCCCTACATTAACTACTAATTCTATTACTGATCTACCAATTACCACAAATCTGAGAATCAACTCGTGTGGTTTAAAAGAAATTCAACCAGGTACTTTTAAGAATATACCGGAATTAAAAAGTATAAATCTTAATAACAACGAACTGGAAATGATTAAAAATGATGTCTTCACTGGTCTTAATATAACTACTTTGTTTTTGGAAAATAATAAAATTTCCACAATTGAAAATCGAGCTTTCAACAATATGAAACTAGTCTACATTCAGCTTTATCATAATCAAATATCAACATGGAATAGTGATTGGTTTAATGGTTCACCAGTTAATACTATTTTTATGGGATATAATTTACTGGAAGAATTACCAAAGGATGCATTCAAATATTTGCCAAAGGACAAACAGGAACCGCCTGGTCAAATACCAAAATTTGAGATAAGAAAGCAACGCAAATTCTTTATTTTAGATGTCAGTCATAATAAAATCAAAAAAATCCACAGTGGTGCTTTCAATAATATCGGATCATTTGAGACTATGGAGTTACAATATAATTTATTAGAATCATTGCAAAATGGAGTTTTTCATGGTATACAGTATCTAGCTAGTGTACATATGCAAAACAATCAAATCTCTCATGTCGATGAAGATATTTTCGAAGAGCATGCTAGTATAACATCAATTGATTTAGAGGATAATAAATTGTCAAGTTTTCCATTAAAAGTGTTGAAAAATAATGCATTTTATCTATTAATACAAAATAATCCAGTTAGTTGTCGTTGGATTCAAACTGTTGAAGATTGGACATCAAATAAAACTGGTGATTATTTTAGGACATCTCCATATGAATATCCAGTAGCTAGTTTTGATCAGGTGAAGAAAAATTGTGTAAATTAACAAAACGAAAATTTGCTTTTATTTGTTGTTATTATAATAAGATAAACGATGGAATAAATATTTTTACTTTCTGAACACGTTTTTGTTGCATTTTATATACCTACCAGACTGAATTACCCGATATAATTGTCCATTCGGAAAAATCAATTTTCGAGCTGGAATGTCATATTTATACAAAAATACTGCTTAATAAGTTTTTATCAAAAAGATGTAGTAAAGGTCTCTTCAATTTTAGTACTTTTATAACTTTCACAATTAGTGATTTGTTGCGTTTATTTGGGTTTTTCGTTTTTCTTTTATTTTCAGCAAAGAAAAACTGGAGAACAAGGGTAATAAAATAATCAATTTATAGTTTTTTCGATCAGTCTGGGAATATAACAATACAAAAAAGGATAAAAAGTATAGAAGAACAATTAAGGACAAATAGCTAAGCAATATAAACCAACAAATAAAAGCATTAATAACTAATAACGATATGCGAAATATATATACAACAGCTAAATAAATTAGTATTCAGATGAAAGAACAATTTCAAATTAAATAGACAATTATGATTCTTAAAGATGCATAGAGTATTTTGTATTATAATTTATTATAAATCATTTGGACAAACTGAATTTCTAATTGTTAATCTGCACAAATTTTCAAATATTCCTTTCAAACCCTGTACAAAATCCTAATCGGGGGTAACCTTCAATAACTTTAAGATTTACCTATCTTTACTTTTACTTTTTCCTACAGAAAAAAAGCAGTAAACCTTGAGGTTCTATATTGTTAATACATAAGAAAATCCCACCGATTTGTTTACATTTTTATGCTAAATAAAATTTTTAAAAATATTATTTATATTATTATTACAAGAAAGTAATATGTTGTGTAATTGTAGTTATATAGGTAGGCATAGGTATTCTTTCAGTAGTTTCAAGGATCATACATATATCGGATGTTTCAATTTCATACTGGAAGGTTGAATTAATTTTTCCGAGAAAAGAATTGTTGCCCGAAATGGTTCGTTGCATTCACCCAAAACAACATATTTTGGATAATAATTTATAAATAAGTTGTCCTAACAATCGTTATAATGTACCTCCTTTATCACTACTATGATAAGAAACATTCGTATATATGCAAACAGTTCTTGTATCAACTTAGTAGTTGATCTCAATCGTTCATCATGAATCGACATATCGTTGTGTTATATTTTTTCTTAAATATAATTTTAAATTTCTATCCAATAAACAGTGCTACATTTGAAAATGTTAATATTATATTAACTAAACGCCAAAAAATTTATGGAGATACCGATTTACATGATCCAAACAAAAAAGTACTCATAGAATCTGACGATAATATCAGTAAATATGTGAAAGATGAAACTGAATTCAAAGTGATTGATATTTTAAATCAAACAATTCCTATTTTAACTACAAACTCTATTACTGATCTACCAATTACCACAAATCTGAGAATCAACTCGTGTGGTTTAAAAGAAATTCAGCCAGGTACTTTCAAGAATATACCAGCATTGAAAACTATAAATCTTAATAATAACGAACTGGAAACGATTAGAAATGATGTCTTTACTGGTCTTAATGCAACTACCTTGTTTCTGGAAAATAATAAAATTTCCACAATTGAAAATCGAGCTTTCAACAATATGAAACTAACATACATTCACCTTTATCATAATCAAATATCAACATGGAATAGTGATTGGTTTAATGGTTCACCGGTAAACGTTATTTTTATGGAACATAACTTACTTGAAGAATTCCCAAAAGATGCATTCAAATATTTGCCAAAGGACAAACAGGAATCGTTGGATGAAACACCCGGTTTTGAAAGTAGAAGAAAACGAAAATTCTATATTTTAGATCTTAGTGATAATAAAATCAAAAAAATCCATAGTGGTGCTTTTGATAATGTCGGATCATTCGAGAGTTTGAATTTGAAAAATAATTTATTAGAATCATTGCAAAATGGAGTTTTTCATGGTTTACAGTATGTAGCTAGTTTACATTTGCAGAACAATAAAATCTCTCATGTCGATGAAGATATTTTCGAAAAGGATTGTAGAGTAACATTAATTGGCTTAGAGGATAATAAATTGTCAAGTTTTCCATTAAAAGTGTTAAAAAATAATGCATTTTCTCTATTAATAGAAAATAATCCAATAAATTGTAGCTGGATTCAAACTATTGAAGATTGGACATCAAATAAAACTGGTGATTATCTTAGGCCATCTTATGAATTTCCAATAGCTGGATTTGATAATGTGAAGACAAATTGTGTAAATTAACACAATAAAAATTGGTTTTTATTTGCTTTTATTCTAATAAAATGGAAGATGGAATGAATGTTTTTTACTTTCTGAACACATTTTTGTTGCATTTTGTGTACCTATCAGCTATCAGACTGAATTACCCGATATAATTTTGCATTTGGAACAATTAATTTTCAAGCTGTAATGTCATATCTATGTAAAAATTTGGCTTAATAAGTTTTTATCGAAAAAATGTAGTTAAGGTCTCTTCAATTTTAGTATTTTAATAACTTTCACAATCAGTGATTTGTTTCGTTTATTTGGCTTATTGGCGTTCTTTTGATTTTCTACAAAAAAAAATTGGAAAACATGGGTAATAAAGTAATTAATTTACAGTTTTTGATAAGGCTAGAAATATAATTTTTATGCACAACTTGCGCCGGTAACAATATAAAAAAGGATAGGAAGCATAGAAGAACAACTAAGGACCAATAGCTGAACAAATATTATAAAGCAACAAATAAAAAGTTTAGTAAGGATATGCGAAATATGCAACAGCCAAACAAATCAGTATTCAGATTTAGAAAAAAAAAGAGAAACCACAAAAAACATAGAAGCCTAACAATGATTGATATTTAATAAATCAAAAACGGTAGCAAGAAAGAGAAAGTAGGAGAAAAGTTACCACACTTTGATAACGTTTAATGTATTTTCAAATTAAATACTCCTAGAAAATCATAATTCTCAAAGATGAATAGAGTACAGTAAACCCCCGATTAGGCGCCATCGGACTCGGTGCCACCTTCGCCTAACGCCGATAAAACTGTAAAGACAAAAGTGTCTCATATAATAGTGCATACGTTAATGTCAATTTGATTAATCGAAGATTAATCGAAGATAATCATCAGCGATTAAAAAAAAAAATGTAGTGAATATTTGTGAATTTATGATGCATAATTTCCAAAATTGAAGGGTAACGGCCTTACTGTGATTAGTGCGCTGATGCATATGTTTAACCTTAATTATGTGGCGTATGCAATAGAATTGAACAAAGCGTTATTTATTTAAATAAAATGCTTCTTCTTTTGAATAAATTGTTTTTAATAAATAATGTTTATCATATGAACCAGTAATGACTAGGAATCACCATCAATCGTTAACACGAGTTAATTATGCATAATAGCTGGTGATTATGCATAACCTTAGAATTAGTCAAACTGACAGTAACACATATATTTAATTCACTGCCACCCCCGCCATAGCGCCAGTTTTCAGTCGAGATAAATGCGGGCGTCGAATCGGGAAGTGACTGTATTTTCTATTGTAATTTATTATAAATTATTTGGACAAATATTATAGAATTTCTAGTTTTTAATCTAAAAAATGTTAAATTTTATCATTACTTTTACTTTTTCCTAAAGGAAAAAAACAGTAAACCTTGAGGCTCTATATTGTTAATAAGAAAACCCAACCAATTTATTTGAACTTTTAAGTTAAATGGAATTTAAAAAAATATTATTTATCATTACAAGATAATAATGGTAGGATCATCCTTATATTGATGTTTCAACTACCTACTGGAAGTTTGGCGAAAATACTTATAATTTTAACGAGAAAAGAATTGTTTTCCGAAATGGTTCGTTACATTCATTCAAAACAACATGTTTTGAATAATAATTTGTAAATAAGTTGTCCTAACAATCCACATAATGTGTCCGGTTTATCACTACTACGATAAGAAACGTTCGTATATATGCGAACAGTTCTTGTATCAACTCAGTAGTTGATCTCAACCGTTCATCATGAATCGACATATCGTTGTGTTGTATTTTTTGGTAAATGTATTTTCAAATTTCTATCCAATAAACAGTGCTACCTTTGAAAATGTTAATATTATATTAACTAAACGTCAAGAACTTTATGGAGATATCGATTTACGTGATCCAAACTGGGTAGCACCAAGTAAGAAAATCCTCATAGAATCTGATGATAATATCAGCAAATATGTGAAAGATGAAAGTCAGTTAAAAGTGATTGATATTTTAAATCAGAAAATCCCTACATTAACTACAAACTCTATTACTGATCTACCAATTACCACAGAACTGAGAATCAATTCGTGTGGTTTAAAAGAGATTCAACCAGGTACTTTCAAGAATATACCGGAATTAAAAAATATAGATCTTAATAACAACGAACTGGAAATGATTAAAAATGATGTCTTCACTGGTCTTAACATAACTACTTTGTTTTTGAAAAATAATAAAATTTCCACAATTGAAAATCGCGCTTTCAACAATATGAAACTGACATACATTCACCTTTATCATAATCAAATATCAACATGGAATAGTGATTGGTTTAATGGTTCACCAGTTGATACTATTTTTATGGGATATAATTTACTAGAAGAATTACCAAAAGATGCATTCAAATATTTGCCGAAAGATAAACCGGAATCGTTGGATCAAATACCAAAATTTGAGATAGGAAAGAAAAAAGAAAAATACTTTATTTTAGATGTTAGTCATAATAAAATCAAAAAAATCCATAGTGGTGCTTTCAATAATATCGGATCATTTGAGGCTCTGGAGTTACAACATAATTTATTAGAATCATTGCAAAATGGAGTCTTTCATGGTATAACATATCTAGCTAGTTTACATATGCAAAACAATCAAATCGCTCATGTCGATGAAGATATTTTCGAAGAACATACTAGAATAACATCAATTGATTTAGATGATAATAGACTATCAAGTTTCCCATTAAAAGTGTTGAAAAATAATGCATTTTATTTATTAATACAAAATAATCCAGTTAGTTGTAGTTGGATTCAAACTGTTGAAGATTGGACATCAAATAAAACTGGTGATTATTTTAGGACATCTCCATATGAATTTCCAGTAGCTAGATTTGATCAAGTGAAGCAAAATTGTGTAAACTAACACAACAAAAATTTGTTTTTATGTGTTATAATTATTATAATAAGATAGAAGATGGAATAAATGTTTTTACTTTCTGAACACGTTGTTCTTGTCGCATTTTGTATACCTACCAGACTGAATCACCCGATATAATTTTGTATTCAGAAAAAAATAATTTTCAAGCTGGAATGACATATTTATGCAAAAATATAAAGTTGTTTTGTACAATAACTTATAAACAAGGCGTCTTAATAATTCTATTTCTCTTATGTAATGGGATATTTCTATAAAATAAAGAAGTTCTCCTTGTATCGATGCAGTCCATCCTAAGTTTTCATCATGGGTGCATATTCTATTATTTTATACACTTTGTTAAATATATTTTTCAATTTGAGTTTCATCAATAGTGCTACCTTTGAAAATGTCAATATTATATTAACTAAACGCCAAGAAGTTTCTGGAGATATCGATTTACGTAATCCAAACTGGGTAGCGCCAAGTAAGAAAATCGTTATCAAATCTGATGATAATATTAGTAAGTACGTTAAAGATGAAACTGAATTAAAAGTGATTGATATTTGGAATCAAAAAATTCCTATATTACCTACAAACTCTATTACTGATCTACCAATTACCACAGAACTGCAAATCAATTCGTGTGGTTTAAAAGAAATTCAACCAGGTAGTTTTAAAAATTTACCTACATTGGAAATTGTTAATCTGAATAATAATGAATTGGAAACGATCAAAAATGATGTTTTTACCGGACTTAATATAACGACTTTATATTTGGAAAACAATAAAATCTCTATAATTGAAGATCGCGCTTTCAACAATATGAATTTAACATATATTCAACTTTATCATAATCAACTATCAACATGGAATAGTGATTGGTTCAATGGGTCACCAGTTGATACTATTTTCATGGGATATAATTTACTGGAAGAATTACCAAAGGATGCATTCAAATATTTGCCGAAAGATAAACCGGAATCGTTGGATCAAATACCAAATTTTGAGATAAAAAAGAAACGCAAATTCTATGTTTTAGATGTTTCTGATAATAAAATTAAAGCCATCCATAGTGGTGCTTTTAATAATATTGGAGCACTGGAGGTAATCAATTTAGATAATAATTTATTAGAATCATTACAAAACGGAGTCTTAAATGGTATAACATATCTAGGTAGTTTATTTATCAATAATAATAAAATCTCTCACATTGATGAAGACATTTTCGAAAAAGATTCGAAAATATTATCAATTGGTTTAGATAATAATACATTATCAAGTTTTCCATTAAAACCATTGAAAAATAATCTACAATATTTACTAATTAATAATAATCCAGTTGAGTGTAAGTGGATTCAAACGATTGAAGACTGGACAACAAATAAAACAGGCGACTACTTCAGGACATCTCCTTTTCAATTTCCAGTAAACAATTTCGAGACACTGAAGGCAAATTGTGTTAAAAATGAATAAATTTCTATGAATGCAACTATTATATCCAAATGATTATTATCAATAAATTTGCATATTTTAATTTTAAGCGATTTTTATCCCATCAACAACTAATGAAATTTGTTGCATTTAATCCTGTCAGATATTAATTAATTATTTAAATTTATGATAACTTTACGATAAATAAATTTTATACTGGACGATTTAATGAAATTATTAAAATTTTATTTACTTGAATTTTTGATGATAGCATTTTCCTTCATATTTACAATAAACGTACATGTTTTGCCTTCAAAATTCTATAGATTAATTAATTTAATTTTTTTCTTGGATAATTTATTTTGACACAAAATTTTAGTAGATGAATAATCACTTCTAATTTTTTCATTATCATTTTGTTTTATAATTAACAATTAGTTTTAACAAATCATTAATATTTAATAGGTAAAGATTTTATGTTTCCGGCACGCCATTCAGTCTCTTCAATGAATTTAATATAAGCTTTAATTAATTTTTTCAAAAACATTTTAGTTGAATCTAGAAACAAATAGTAGTTTGTTGAAATTTTGGCCGCCTTATCGGGCAACAATTACCGATGTCTGACATTTACGGTTACTGGTTCAAAAAGAAGACAAGTTTTATTAAATTTTTTAAATTACCGTTTATCTGACACAACAATTATTACCCAGCTACCGGTTTTCTGTAATTTGTATTACTACCTCAAACTGATGTTATTAAATCTGTCTGGTTTCAATAATGCCTACCTTTTAACCGTACAATTAGTGATAATTTTCACTTGTGTTCTAGGGTTAGAACTCTCTTACCCTAGACGAGAATTATATATCGAACAAACCCAATGTGATCCATAGAAATGTAAAAAAGTATTTCAAGTAGACAGTGTCTGATATCTACAGAATGTCTTAAATATTATATTAATATACCTATATAGGTGGAGCACTAGCTACATAAAAATTCCAATAGCTTCTATTTTTCTGAAATAAATTAGAATTTTCTATACTAAAACCCTCTAAATTATGGAATAACCAAAAAAACCGTTACTAATTCTTGCAAATTTTCAGAACTGTAAACTTTTACATAACAATAAAATATTAGAAAGGTGGAAAAAAGAGCTCTGTTCAACGTCCAACCTTGAACTTTTCGGAGTTTTCAAAACAAAAAGATTTTTTTTTCTGAAAATAAAGTCCTTGCTTAGGAAATTTGCGGTGACAGTCTCAAATAATAATAACATGTGGAAAATAAGATGTTCTAATGGTATTTCTTTTACCTCCAACGAAGATTATACAAAAATTTCTTAAATTGAAAAATTTGGCCACTTTGATGGATTAAAGAAATTGAAAATTATTTTAATACGAATCAGAAACGTGGGACTAATAAATTCTATGTGAAGACTGCAAAGATTTGAAAAATAAAACAAATATTTGTAGAATGTAATCTTCTTTAAAGATCTGTTAATTAAATTGATAATCTTTATTAAACTGATTGAAAGTTTGTCTAATATTTGATAGGCCACTGTAACGAATGGAAATATAGCTTTCGTTTAGATTCAATTAAGATCCAGATTTATAAATATAATTTCATTAAGTTGATCTATATCTAAATTGTCAAGTATTTCTCATTTTTAAATCATTTTCAAACAGTAGAACTTTAATTAATTAAGCAGTACAGTAAGTTCTTCAGTTAACAGAATGCAACAAAATATAGCAATTTTTGTGTCTCATTATTCCTGAACAATTTAAGTAATTGTCACTCAAGAAAATTACTCGTTATCCAGTGAAAACTGAGATAAGTAGAAGTAATTCGTTCTGTTCTCGAGACATTTTACAAAAACTCTAGTATTTTCTTAAACTGAAAAATAGGATAGATTGTTTCCAGGTATTTTGTCCAAATTATAGAAAACAATATGGCTCAAACCGTAAATGTTGTAAAGATAATTTTCATTGCTAATGATAGGAATTAATAAAAAAAAGTACATAAAACTTCCTGCGGAAGATTAGCTTCATTATAGAAGTTGTTACAGTATGCTTGTTTTACGTTCGTTGAATACGTGTACTTACTATACCTATAAGGAGAAGTTTGACGTCTTTTTGGGGAAAATAAGTTTACTGGTTTAGGTATTCTATTTAGTTTCAAATACTTGAAAATTCACTGTTCCACTAAACCATGAAATAGAATATTTGATGTACATTTTGTATTTAATCAATGTTTACCAACAAAATCCCGTTTTACCCACAGACAGAGTATTCTACATTCACCCACACACCGGAACTCTATGTCAAATCAAAGAAATCACATTTATCTATACCTACTTACTTTAATTATTAGGTAAATCTCTAACCCAAAGTCCTTTTTGTATAAAATTAAAATATTCCTTTGAGTAGAACAGAAATTGTTCCATTTTCATTATTTAGTTTCAGTTTTATTTGAAACATAAAGTAAATAATCAAAAACTGTTTTTGACTGTTGCTAAACAATTAATCAACGATAAAATTTAACATTGCTCCCATTTGTTTACATTTAGTTACAGTTTGTAATACTTGACCATATGTCAAACAATAACTTTGTCCTAACAGGACTATTTTCATCAAACAGTTTACATTTACCTTTTATTAGCAATATTTAGAATATTTTCCGGTTTAAAGCAAACAGAAAAACGGCATTTAAATGAAATTTACAAATTGATAGAATTTAAAAAAAAAAAATATGTAGAAACAAAGAAAATCATTTCAGAACAAGTACTTGAAAACCACAAGAATCATTACCAACCTTTCTTTGTGCATTGTCTCAATATATCTTCACAGTTTTAAAGGGACGATCACGCTTTTTCAGCTAGTTCACGTTTTTTGCATCTTCTTGATGGATTGCATTCAATCTATTTATAGTCGCACACAAATAATCCTTCGGACACAAATTATGCTTAACACTTTTCCGATATTATTGTATTTTATTATTATTATTGTTATTATTTATATTATCCTTATTGTATTTTTTTTGTTTTAATAAAAATTAAAAATATGAAAATTATTGACCGTTTCTGTAAAAACTTGCCAATTTTTCAGTTGAGAAATATTTTAATTATTGAAGATCCACTATAATTATATGTTTGCAATAAATGGAAAACTTCACATACCAAATAAACCTCGACGAAACAGTTCGCGCGGTATAAACGTAAACGTTAACATTCTATTCTTCGGTGGATACAACACTGCCATAGAAGCAGCAGGCTGAACTCTACAGGTATCACACAAGCTCCCACCACACAGCTTAATCTGTCTTTGTCGATATTTGGTTGCGCAATAGTTGGATCTTTGTCTAAAGTTCGCCTCCGGGTACCGGTACGGTAGACTTTACGAAAACGACTGTAAACGTAACGGTATTAAGAATAATGTTTGTTTATATGCGATGGTCAGGTTCGAAGATATTTTTTCTTGTTGTTGTTGTTGTTGTGGTTGTTGTTGTTGTTGTTGTTGTTGTTGTTGTGTTACTATACGTAGTATATGTATGTAGTCTCCTTTCCAGTTGGTCGAAAACTATCGCCCAGGGGCCTACAGGCCAAAAAATTGGCATGTTTAGCCCACATTATTATACCACATGAGTATAAGAAAAACACGAACGAAATCTCTAGAGCAAACAGTTTTTCTTAAGTTTGTCAATAATTCATTAAGGTATAACATAACTTTTTTTTGGAAACACTACTACAGCGTTATTCATTATTGGGCTATCAATATGCATAACATCCTGAACGTCTGATTTTTCTTCTTTTGAAACTTACTAATTGTAAGTGATTTGGCTCCAGGGGAATTTATAAGAAGAGAAGACATCTCTTCAGCTGATATTCAAAAAAATACCTTAAAAGATGCTCGATGGCCCCTAAAATGCCCCTCATTCGGCCTGTCCAGTCCGGCCCTGTCGTTAACGTATAAATGATGAAAAACCCCTTGTATTTTCGACAAATTACTGACACTGGCTGAATAAGCTTATCAGAAAACCGAGAATTCATGAATTATTACGAATTTTTCGTGATTCTCGTTAAATGAAATGTTATCTAACTGTAATGATTGTTTGACCTAATGTATTAAAGTTTTATATACATAGATTGGTCGGTCATTGATTAAATATTATATAATCAGAGATATTTCAAAAAACAGGAATTAATCAGAGCTAAATCATAATAACTATCATCCGTTGAATGAAACGACAAAACACAATTGCCGGCTGGAAAATCTGTAATTTTCAGGAAACAAGCGAAAACTTTAGTAAGCAATTCCGTACAGCAAAAGTTTTCGAAATAAACTCCAGGTATGTTGCGTTATGATAATAAACGGTCTTGTTACACTGTTCGAAACACAATTTACATTGCTGGAACGTTCACCATATGGCTTCGATGGACTTATTAATTATTATCATATTATAAATATCAAATTTGTGTGAACCAGATTCTTTAGAGACTGGCTCTGAAAACATGTATCTCTATTGATTTAGGTAGCTGCGGTTAAAATCGTTTCAAAACTTGGTGCTCCCATTTTTAGCCAAAAATATGTGATAATAAAGTCCCTATTCCATGTGGGATCGATTGTTGAATAGAGAACCATACAATCCAAATTTCTTTGTTGTTTCTAATATTTGAGGGAAAATTATAAATTATTAAAAATATCCAAAAATAATGAAGATACGGAGATTTAGAAAAAAAATGTAATTTATTTGTAAAAACATCGGACACTGATATGCAGTTATATGTATGAATTGAAGATTTTCCAGGACTGGTAAACATGTGATCAGATATCTAAATATTGAATCTTATCAAAATACCGTACAGTTTGGCGTGAAAATATACGTATTTTATGATAATAAATTTAAATAAATTCTTCCATAAAAATTCCATGTAACGAGTATAAATCACGCAAAAAATCTCGATAAAGTGAAAAAATTTTAATTAGTTTCGATTAAACGCAAAATACGACGACAGGGGCATGCCAACATATGTATGAAAGGTGTCTGTAAAAAAATAAAATAAGAATACAAAAAATAATGTGTAGGGTAACTATGGGACATTCAAGTGAAGGATAGGGCGCGCCAAATGAAGGTTTGGAGCGCCGGCCCTGATTAAACCTTTATTCTTGATTAGCTACATAAAATCAATATAGATGCTGTAGAAAACTTACAAGTAGTACAAAATCAAAAGACACTTCATAAGCACCATTGATACGATAAGTCACAAAAGTTAGAATGAAGCTTTTGTTTGATGTTCCATATATCACTATCAAATATTCACGGATGATGTCAAGACGCTACCAAAATATTGATAAATTGGGAGTGTTGATAACGAGCCGAGACACTAGTTTGAAACTTTCAGTGTTTGCTATCATCTAAAGCAGTAAATAAACTTAGTTACTGTACAGATTTTTATTAAAGAAAAATTGATAAGCAACAATAAAATACGGGATAAAATTGTGATATTACTCTGATAACGAGAATTATTCTACTGTCAAGGTACAGTAACAAAGTAAAAATGATACGAAATATAGTTTTAAAGTAAATGGTGTAGTGGTGGTGCATATGGATATCTTGACACTTCTGGGTCAAAAGTGGGTGGATCGTAATTAGTGCTACTAGGCAGTGGCCCCGAAACTGGGAAAATATTTAACGGTATCTTTCCTGGTTGGGTCTCCAAACGGTTTTTAGCCCCAGGTCTCCAAAACGTACGGTCCACCCCTGCTTCTAACATCCAAAAAGTGCGACTATGATCGTAGGAGACTATTAAAGATGAGACAAACATAACATAATGTATGCATCAAAACAGAAGGGTGTCTGAATGGGTGGTATACAATGTACTTGCAGTAGGAGTGTTAGAGCCCTGTCACACGAGCAGAATACAATTCAATTTAGCGACAAGGTCAATTGAAATATTGGTCAACTCTACCCAGTCACATGGGCGTTTCACAATTACAATTAACGCACGCGCAAGGCATAGATTGTCATGTGTATATGTTGTGTGTGTTTCTTGAACAAACAGCTGATGGCAGCCATGCTTTCAGATGCCGCGCATGCGTAGTTGACACAATTTAGCTAAATAGAGTTCTGAACAGCCAATTTACTAAATAAATTAATTGAATATTGTGTGCTGTCACACGGCAAATTGAGAACCAAGGTAATTGTGAACTTGGTTAAATTGAATTGTATTCTGCTCGTGTGACAGGGATCTTAGTAAAGAGGCAAAACTAATAAAAACTCCCATTTCAAGAAAGTTATTGGTTTATTACGAGCATCATCTTCAGAGACAAGATATAAATTTAATATATAATAGAAGCACCTTTAATATTTATTTCATTCATGTACACACACAAAGAAGATACAGTCAAACTGCCCTTTTTAAGAAAACAAAAAGGAATAAAATACTGTAATTGTTTACAATCATGCTTGGCAAGAACACTTTAAAAAATACAATAATTATAAATCTTAATACATATTTTTGCTACGCAACACAATCTATAGAAAGGAACTTTGTTTCTAATTAACAAAAAAAAAACACCGTTATTATAATTTTTTTAAGTAGTAATTTCAATCAAAGTAATACATTTACTTATTTAAGGCAGTACAGAACGGATATAAGGCAACTGTTTTTAAAACAAATAAGTGCTATTACTTTTAACCAGCAATAAATTGGTTTAAAGCAGTCTACCACCATTACCTAGATATAAGATAAGATAAAATAACATTGCAAAAAGAAATTAAATAAAATCAACATAAATGTGGGGCGAAAAACTATACAAAAATACTCAAAAAAAAAATGGAAGAAAAAAAGAATAAATACATAACAAAACAAATTGGATAAATTCCTATCCACGGGAATGATAAGATAAACCCACAAAAAAATCGACAACAAATAAATTAATTTCAAAATCATTAATTAATTATATACAAAGAAAAATATATATATATATAGAGTTACGTTTACACTTCTTGTAACAATCAATATTCACAATAAGAGTTTCCAAAAATATTCTTTTATAATCAATCAGTCTTCTAACTAAGGCACCGTTCCTTTTCTCCTTTTTTTTTTTGTTTCTATTTTGTTCAATTTTTCATTCATGTAATGTATCTACTGACATTGCCAGATCACGATGATTAGTGATACGTGCTGTATTCGATGATGGTGATGCCATTTTACTAACAATTTCGTCACGAAGATAAGCCAAAATTTTACGAACTTCAACATTATGGCTTGGTGCTAATTTTAAAGCTTCCTTCATATCAGCTAAAGCATTATCGTAGAGTTTTAGATCCAATTTAGCTTTAGCCCGTGAATAATAAGCTTCATAAGATTCAGGATTCATTGTAAGAACGTCATTTGCAAGTTCTAAGGCTTCTTTCGGTTCCTATAAGAAATAAAAATAATAATTAAAGAATAGCTCAAGATTTATACCAGAAAAGTTACATTCAGTTTTCGTTTACATCTAGAATAATTCAATAAGAAATTTATGTGTAGTTGTCTGAAAGGTTTGTTATTTTCGCCTTGATCTTCTGTAGGAAATTTCTTTAGAGCGTATTGGTAGCGATGGGCCGCTTCTCTCAATCGACTTTTCCGATACAAGACATTACCGTCTTCGAGAAGTTTATTGAGAAGTATTAGCCTGAAAATGGGTTTAATTAATTCGTTTTATTCAATAATAATTAGAGTTAAATCGAATCTTACAGTATATCTGGTTTGCCTGAAGCCATGGCCCATGTAGCTGGTCCAAGTTTTGCACCTTTTTTCAAAAAACATTGAACTACTTGTATATTTCTACATCCAATGGCACGATCAAGTGGTCGCATCCCATTAATATCAACATGTTCAATTAAAGCTCCACTTTCCAATAATAATTGTACCATAGTTGGATTACCTTGAAATGCGGCCAAATCAAGTGGAGTACGTCCAGTTTTATCGGTATGATTAATATTAGCACCACGTTCAATTAGACTTTGAATAGCTTTTAATCGACCTCTTAAACACGCCCAACACAATGGTGTTAATCCTTCACGATCCTCTTTATTAATTTCAGCTCCTTTATTTAATAATAATTCAATAACACCGACATGTCCTTCAGATGCTGCTAATATTAATGGAGATTTTCCAGCTGGATCACATTGTTCAATAGCTGCATGATTTTGGATCAGTCTTTCAACAACAGCCCAATGACCTTCTTTAACTGCCAATAATAATGGTGCCATTTCTTTTTTGTTTGTTACTGATAAACTTGCTCCTCTTCCGATAAGTGTCGTACAAACACTATGACAACCATTAGCTGCAGCAATAGTTAGAGCTGTCTCTCCAGTAATACTATCACGATTATCTACATTCACCTCAGCCATATCTAGAAGATATTCAACAATTTCAACATGTCCTTGACTAGCTGCAGCAATCAATGCTTGTTGTGCAGCTTCACCAAATTCAATATCTTCCGGTTGTTTTACAATCCAATCACAAGCTAATAAATATCCAACAACATTCAAACAACCATTTCTAGCTGCATGAACTAAAGGACAATAACCAGCGAAATCAACATGTCCTGGACTAGCTCCAGCTGCGATTAAATGACGCACAATATCACAATGACCTTTAGCTGCAGCTAACGATAAAGCTGTACAACCTTGACTATTGGTTAATTCAACATCAGCCCCGAATTCCAATAATAAAGACACCATTGGAACGATACCTTCATTAGCATAGATACAAAGCACTGGAGCATTACCTAAATATTCAGTAATATAATTGGGTGACGCTCCAGCTAATAAAAGAAGTCTAGAAACTTTCACATTCGGACTATACATGTTACGTAGATTACACAGGGCAGCTGAAACATTTTCTGCACTTTCAGCGACCCAAAATGCTTGTAAATCTCTTGAAGTTAATGTTGTTAATGACATGTTTCTATAGACATGAGCTTTTAAAATATGATGTCCCAACTCAAGTGTCTTGTCGGCATCTAGAGGAGCCTGAACTCTCGATAATCTAAAAGCAATTCCTGTATGTCCGGCTCTTAAATCACAGAGAAATTTCGTACTTTCATTCTCATCACGTCTTATCAACCATTCCCTAAATGATGGATGGAAGAACATGTAAGTATTATCGAGTCGTTTAACTAAAAATCCAGATAATAGTTTGAATCTTTGGAAAAATTCCGACCATGGTAAGAATTTATCAACCAAAAGAGCATTGACGGAATAGTAGATTTCCAGTAATGTTAAAGGATATAAAGCTGACAGACAAACACTCAAGATTTGTGTCACTTTTTCAAAGGAACGTACTGTAGGGAATCGTAGATTAAAATGTAATAAATAGATTTGTGCCAATGTTACTGGCAATACTTTATAACCAGATGATTTAGCAACTAAATGTCCACGTTCCAGTAAATCTAGTGTTAATTTAACAAACAGAAATGATCCTTCACTGAGATTCAATAAGTGTTGGGAGAATTTATGTTGTGTCACACTGCCACTCTCCGATTTCCCCGATGTTGATATTGTTATATTACTTTGAATACTGGGACTATTTTGACATCGAAAATTGATGTAATCCAAGAGATCTTTCTGGATATTTTCATTAACATTATCCAGACTAATTCGACTGTACGGTAGTTGTTTCGTGACTTCGTGTAGTTGAGTTCGTATAGTAGCTATAATTTTTAGCCATGACGGAAAATTCGGTAAATGTTTCACTAGAAATGATGTTATAGTATCTCCATGATCAGGTCGATGATATTCAGCTTCACATAGCGCATCAATTAAAATAATACAATTCAAATTCTCCAATTTTCCAATACGTCGTAAACTAGCTAAAGGTTCTAAGATGCCTCTAGTTAGCGCCAAATCAGGATTGACTATACATTCTTTTAATGAGAGAGCTGCCTGTAAATGTGGCTCACTTAGAAGATAATCTCTATATGCTGATAATTGTGGTGCTTGACACAATTGAGCAGCAACTGAATGGATAAAATCAGGTACTAGACATGTATTATTATTGTCGGCTTGACAGAAATGATAAGCCACAACATTATTAGCTAATGGCTTCAATTTTTCTGAAATTACATCCATTTGATAGTAGATATTTTGAGGACTTTTCGATCGATTTGGAGACTGGTAGAGAGGATCTTTTCTTCGTCCAAAACAACTATGCTCAACTAATTGAAGAATTAACGCCGTTTTGCCAGTACCTGGATTACCAGTAATAAGAACACCAGAACTTGATGAACCTACAAAAAGAAGTGAAAATTGTAATCATGTTTTTGTTTTACAGAAATTCAGATTTACCAATAATTTCTTCCATTTCATTGATAAGCCAATGTCGTCCTAAAAACAATGGATCCGGTTCTTGTAATGGCACTTCAAAAAATAACGGTTTCAATGTTAGTTGTGGTGTTCGATATTGAGCAAATCGTATTTTTGGATCAACAGGACCTTTAACTGTTCCTGTTCGTGCTGATCGTCTTATACATGTTTTTCGATTTTTAAACATACTGAGATCTTCAACTTGACCCGGCTGAGAAGCTAAAAATTCACAAAATCGGTTTCAATAAACGAATCATTTTTGAAAAAAAAAAAATATCGACATACTGGTGACACTATGTCGTCTGCTAACAGGACTAGAGCTACAATTACTCTGACCTGACATCGACATGGACATAAGGGAACCAACACTATCAGAACTTGGATTGATCCGATGCTGATCTTCTGAACTTCCTGTAAGTGTAGATACTGGGCTTGTATTTGTTGATAGACCAGCAACAGCATCATAACTAGCCAATGATGAACAAGATTCGTGGTTACTTCTCCCTTGAATACGTTTCGATCGTCTAGCCCCATCACCCAACAATAGACCCAGTCTCATATACATGTCGTTATCTGAAGATTTTTTTGCCATAGGTTTAACATTGCTACTCTCTTCATCTGTAAATTATACTTCATTTCAGTATTTTATTGTAAATGTTTTTGCAATAATGACAACATTAACGAGCAAAACACAAAAATAATAATAAAACGAAAAAGCTTAAGTCTACAACAATTTAGTGCTAACTAGCTTAACCAAAAAAAAGAAAAACTGTGCTCTCCATCAAAAATCATCATGCTAAAGTGTCAAAATTCATGCTAAAATCAACAGAGAATTCCTGCCTGCGACGAGTTGATTTAAGCCAGCACTTGGACCACTAGTTCCTGCCGACCATAAGGAACGAATTTTTCCCAGAACAACACTAGGCCAGTGACGACTATCGGTAGAAGTAGTCGATGAAGACATTGCTACAGAAACGATTGTGTCAATTTCTATCTCACAACGTAGGTTTTTAATTTATTTTCATGAGCATGTAAATTTTACTACATCCGCTAATAAAATTTAGCATACTCACAATCAGTTATGTTTTGATAAATTTGAAATTAAAAAAAAAAAAACAAACATTGAATGTTGGTGAGATTTTAATTTGGTAATTACTGTCTCGAATCAGCCTACAATACCTGGAAACCTAACAATTTGCAACATCATATATCCTTCAGAAACATCCAGACAGTCGTCTGTATTTTTAGAATCCCACCTCGGGTGTTGCGTCTAACATTATACCCACGAATAGAGGATATTGCCCAGAAATCCCACGCGACGCCCTCGATTTATTCACAATTTCTCCAGTTGTTTTTTTTTTCCAAAGATAAATATTGCAAGAAAAACTAAACACAAAAAACCTACCCGATGAAGCTGAATCAGTTGGTTGTTGTCGTGCCGCCGATTGACGCTGTATAAATGGAGTCCTTAGAGCTTTTGGACTTAAAAAGAATTTCCGTCGTGATTGTGGCGGTGTTGGACAACTCTGTGTCATTACACCTTGTTGATCAATGCGTGCTCGTGGATTACTTGGACGGGTTTTCGGTAGGTTTTCAGGATGGCCCAATTCAACACCGGATGAGGATAAATCATGACGACTCTGTAAGAAAGAATGAAACTTAAAAAAAAAGAATTCACTCAACCATTTGGAGAAAGTTGCTACTACTTCTCCTAGAACCTCTTCAAATTTGTTGCAAATCTGAACTTTAAGCCTGTACTTTTCTATTTTTATTTGATCAGAAAACTAATTTACAACATCTAGTTTGAAGCGAACCAGTTCAAGTTATTCCACTTGACTCGTAAATTGTATAGTGTATTATACCCATCCCATTTATACTCCTAGTCACGATTTTGTCGTGCTTGAACACAAAATCTTTGCAAATCCTCTTATAATTTTTTCTATCTTCTATTCTTTATTTATTGTTAAATTTAACATTTAAATAATTAATTACAAAGGATCATTATTATTGAAATAAAATCGTTTAATTAACCATATGAACGAAGCAATAATATCTATAAGTATTTTGGAATAAATTAAGGCGCTAAAAATGTGAGTACATTAAAGCGCCATGTAGTCCATAGACGTGACAGGATTAATGAATAATTTATGAATTTTTAGGTGTTAAAACGTGTGTTTTTCGTTGTATCAGTAATGAAGGCCAATGAAATAAACATTAGAGAGTGAAACACCATTCACAACCTTAACTTTCTTATATTCATGCATCAGAGTGTCTGTTCTATTATTTTGAAGTACACAGTTCTATCCTTAAATAGTGAATAAGATAAATAAAGGCACTTCTCTTTCGTCTCAATAATATTGTTGGATTTATTTTGGAGAATAAAGAGTAATTCACACATAAGAAACTGTGTGGTAGCCAGGCGGTGACGGTGTCTATTTTGGAATCGAAAAATTACTCCCTCCTCTAATATAAGAGTCCCTGCTGATTCACACATAGAGAACTGTGTGGTAGCTATGCGCCGGCTGTGCTGTGGCTGTCTCACTTTCAAAGTAATTCCGGACAACCAGGAGACCGCCGTCGCACTGTCCTGCACCCTATATGTGAATCACTGTCTGGCAGTCTTCGTTTTCGGAGAACTTCGACTTATTTTTCTTTTCATAATTAGACTTCGTGATAATTCAACAAATAATAACACGTGTGAACCAAGAAAGTCTGCGACGATCGCAAAATAGATGCCGCACAGTGTCTCATGTGTGGGTTACTCTTAAATGATCATTATGAAAAAAGGAAGAGTGTTTCTATAGGTCTATAATAGACAGGGTCATGGCTATGTTCAGTTGAGAGTATCAACTTCTGAGAAAATCTTTCTTGTACAAAAGTACACCAATTTCACGTAATATTTGACGGTAAGCGCCAACAAAGAAATAATCGGTGGAAAACTTGTTGGCCCACAGTCTGCGGAAATTCAATTGACTGAAGGCCTGGAGGCGAGTTTTCAACAATTAACACTCAATATAGTAATTTGAAAATTGCTCCCAATTAATTTGTATGGAATCAAAATTTCTCATAAATATCATATAACGGATAATTACACAGTCATACCGTTTGTGCGGCAATCTTTTTTTCGGTTGATTTACTTCAATAAACTGATTCCATCAAGTTATAAACATAACATGTACGTTGACTTTCCCATACTATTAATATTATTTCATTTCCTCATCTCATGATCCTTTATGTTATTTCAATTTATAACACCGACCATTTACAACATTGTATCCAATAATTAGCTTCCTGTTTTGTTAATATTTAATACAATTTTTTTGTTGAAATCGATAAAAACAAACATCAATAACTTGCGGAAATCATCTTTTTCCTACATGTAGGTATATATGGACACATCATACATGTATACCTATTAATAGTTTTATTGGCAAGTCGTGTTTTTT
>JAZBHA010000215.1:0-10536 GCA_037464855.1 Iselma pallidipennis | reverse complement strand
CTCTCCATTATTGATTTATGGATGAACATTGGGACAATATTAAATTACAAATTTTATGAAATTATGTCAAAATAATTATACGAAATCTGTATAATTTATTGATGGTAATATTGCAAGTCACTATATGCAATTATGATTTTATTGTTGGCGAAATTCGTTACATTTAGATGGTTATTTTTCTGTATACACACAGAGAAAGTTGGTAATACTGTAACAGTATTTACAGCACAAAATAAGAATTATAAATACGTATAAACACATAATATAGTGTAGCACACAACAGGATTACTACACTCGTTTTTTCCCCCAATCCATAATACCAGGCCAGATGGACATTATTTTCACCATTCCAATAACGGCTTTAATACCGTAATCTTCAATTTACGTCTTCACACTTACAATAAAACTGATTTAAAACCAGGGACTAGTGACGAAGAGATTATCGAAGAATCAAGAACGGTGTGGGGCATTATAACAAGCACACACTTTATTATTATATACTCTTGTTTGTATGCTTTTTTTTTCTTGTCAAGCCTTGAGAAAATCGTCTTAGGACCAACCAAAAATGGTGGTGCATCTCTCTAATTGTCCCGGATGTGATTATTCTGGATAATTTCGTGTAATTCTGTGTTTTTTTTCCTTTAAAGAATTACTTTCTTTTCTCTAGATATAGCGGCTTGATGCAATCACTAACAATAGTGAATGGTACAATAAATCATCTATTAATTATCAAATCAAATGGCGGTGTTGTGCAGCCTTTTTCTTATTAATTCTACTTCTGTTTTGTAAAAGGAATAGTATGGTGATGTAACGATAATGCATTTAGGATGCATTCTCCGACAAACAAACAATATTAGTGTTAATTGCATTAAGATTTGTTTAATTAAATACTAAATAATGGTACACCTTGAATCGTTATACAACAACCATGTTAGATTTTATAGATTTTTAAATTGTTTCCGATCAAGGATAATCGTGTTAATTAAGATGTCCAATTAGATAACTTGATTTATACACAAAGTTCAGAGACTAAACACGGTAATTAAATAAATGTGACTTATCTACTTTGTGATTATTATCAATAAAATGAATTGTTATTTTGGACGGCTTCAGTTTCCAATTTTAAAACCTTCTCTACGAATCATGAATAAAATGAGAAGATGGGTTGGTTGACTTGCCATATAAAGTAAAATCAAGCGCAACTTTCAATTTCCCAGATATAATTGCGCCCCGAAACAGAATTTATAATTAAAATGGAATAAAACGAATTCGTGTACAAAAGGTCAATTACACAGGGGTCAATATTGAAAGTTTTCTTGGAGAATAATAAAATTATCGAAGTACTCGAATTGCGTAAGTAAGTATTGGAGTAATTGTTATCCATTTTTCGCTTTACCATCAAGAATCAAACAACAACAACAAAAAAAAAGAAAAGTTTCCAATCGCGGGCTCTTTCATGTAATTTCGATTCGTAACGCCTTAATAAAAGAAGATCTTGATTGTTACGGTCGCCCATTAAATTTCTAGTGCTCGTCATTTATTATTTTTTTACCAACATGTTCAATTTTTCTTGTGTTTTTGTTGTGAATTCTTTTGATCGTTATATTTCACCATACAGTTTTTGCAAGCATATTAGTTAAATAGACGTGGAAAATAGTAGCAGGAGTGGTGAAGTAGTCCTTGACGCCAACAATCTTAACGTAGAGATTGAGACGGATATTTATTTATATAAAACCATTTACATATTAATGCGAACACCTGTGTTTGATAAAACATATGTTTGGTTAAGATTTAAGGAATCATAAAAGTGCACTACCACCACGTAGATTAATCGGGGGAAAAAAATCAATGTTATATAGAAATTTCGAATCCCATTATCGACATGCATACATAAAAGGTAATGACACACATGCATTACTTTCACTGTCAAAATATTTACATAAAAACTGTAGGTAATGAGGCGCTTAATCTGCAAAATTCAATAATTTATTATTATTGTACCACTGTAAGAATTTCGTACAGTGAACTTCATTTTTTCCATCATTTTTAGAAAACCAAGACCCCTGTCACATGAGCAAAATAAATTGTAATTTAACCAAGATCGCATTTACCTTGGTTCTCAATTTGCCTTGTGACAGCACACAATATTCAAATAATGAGCGGTGAAACTTTATTTAGTACATTGGCTGTTCAGAACTCTATTTAGCTAAATGGTGTCAACGACGCATGCATTGCATCTAAAAGCATGGTTGCCATCAGCTGTTTGTTCAAGAAACACACACGACATTTCTATGCTTTGCGCGTGCGTTAATTGTAATTGTGAAACCCCCGTGTGTCAGGGTACAATACCCGTGTGACAGGGGTCTATATGGGAAATTATTTTCATATTGGGAATATCTATTTCTATTAAAGTAGACAATATAACTTTTCAATGAGCTTTAATTACAGAAAATTAGCTAACTAAAATAGCGGTTTAGTTAGTGTTCTTGTGTCGGTAAAGCTTACTAAAGAAGCATAAAAGGTAAACGATTAGATACAAACTATCAGTAAAATCTTGTAAGAGACGATAACATGTAATTAGTAATGTAGGTGACACTGAATATCCTGAAGAATACAGTAGTACCTAATACAATCTCTGGAGATAAATATGGAAATTTATATGTACATACATCGTTATCAATTATGCTGAATTATAATTAAAGTATCTCTCTAATAAAATTTCTTCCATATTTGGAAACTTCGTTTACTACAATTATTCCAGAGGGTGTTCTCTTGGTCAGTTATTTTAATAAACTTGTAAAAATCCCTTTTTTCTCCACAAATATTAGGTCGTGTATAAAATATTATATTAGCTTAAAGCAATTTGAACGAGGGCACTCTGACCTCGATATTCCGTTCACTATAGCAATACACTCGTCCATCACAGTCACCTGTATACCTGCCACAGAGCCTCACCTTCTGGAGCTTGGGGCCAGAACAGCGCCAAGCAGACTGCTATGATCAATCGACACAACACATTTAAATGTTAGAAGTTAATAGTTCATTGGCGTCACGTTTACTATTGTCTAGAAATCAATAAAACAACGAAAAAAACACAAAAAACAGTCAGAATTTTTGAAAATATGGGTAATGGTGGAAAGTTTTTCTTGTTGGTAAAGAAAATCAGTGTTTAGGTCAATACTGATGCCCCTTAACTGATGAATACTTTTCGTTTAAAGGTTGAAAAGGCCAAAAGTGTTCAAGTGTGGGCGGATAGGAATAAGATCGCGTTTATAACTTCTCTCTCTATTACAAATCTGTTTATGTTTTTATTAAATTACACTAATTTAAGAATTTCCTAAACTAAATGACATTGAAATCAATCACCATCCTTGGGATAAGAGGTCTTACCATATTCGGATACTTATAATATATAAAATTCGGCATATTTTTCTATTCGCCTACATAAAACGAATAATTTAACCATTTAGAATGATAACTCGACAAAAAAATATTAGATATTTTTGAGATAAAATTTTGATTGTGTAATTTAAAGAAATAAGGAAAAAAAATCAACAACATTGCCCCACTGATAGGAGCGGAGAAAACTTGAATCCTTCCATTATTGAAACCATTCAAGAATGAAACTCGCCCAATTATTTTTCTTCTAATTCAATATATCCACATGTTAGATTTATTAATAATAGTTGAATGTTCGTTATTTAATGAGGTTTATAATAACGAATTTCCGCCTCATTTAATTCGTGGTCGGTGTTAGGGTAACGGATACACCTACTTTTTTCTGAACTTTTCTGGAGAATGTTTCCCACAGTTTTGTTATATTATTGTTGTTTATATATGTATAGAACTAACCGCACAATTATTGTTATTACGGTAGTTATGAAAGTATTCACGAATTTTCTTAACATGAAACTCGTGAAAAATGTGAGATGCATATCAAATGCATCATCGAAAGACAGGAAGTACACATCGTAATAATCATCATCTTGGGAATTTCTTTATTCCTGTTACACCTTTTATAGCAAAGTATACACACACACACAACATTACTTTTTATAGTTCGTTATTTGTACATGATGTTCATGAAAATATTTGCCCGATCTTTCGAAATATACATCTATCGTTTAGTATAATTTACCTGACCTTGTTCTGTAAACTATGTAAATGTTTTCTTAAAGGCTTAATAAACATTAAAATACACACATCTACATACAGATACATATGACTATAGATATACATTACAAATAATCACTGAAATCTATGATTTACGAGTATATTTACTATGTGTAGGTAGTTGAATAACAAGACACAGGTGGTTTAATTTTCAATAAAATGCCCTCAAGTACTTATCTTTCTCTTTACCTATAGTGTCCATTGTAACCTTATTTGTTGTGAACGAACAACAACAAAAAACGCCCTCAACATTTCCGGCATTATGTTGAATTGTTGGTTATTTATTTTATTCTCATTCATATATTTCTCGATTAATTACAACAACCATAGTCTCTGTTTTCGTGATATTCTTCTCTAAATGCGTTGGTGGAATATTAAATTCCTCACTCAACTAGATAGAATGTATCGTATTCGTTAAAATATGATAGAAAAAAATTAATTTAGGATCATGTCAGTTAAGCGTTAGTAGATTCATCTTAATTATTTTAATTGGATAATGGGGGAAACATGGAATTCAGTTGGAACTAGTTCAGTTCAGACTATAATTATCGACGGTTGAAATAATAGCTTTCCCACTCTGAAGGTATCTAATATAAAAGGAAAGACAGACAGACACAAAAAAAAAACAGGTTGAGAAGAGTGATAAAAGAAATCGTATGTCATCATTGTCGATGCTTAATTATCTGTACTGACTATTTTCAGTCGTTGGACAAATATTTAAATTACACTCTTTTCCGTTTTGTGAAAACTAAATGGTTTATAAATATTGGATTATTGAGATTTCTCAAATAATTTTAAAACGGGAGAATCGTGTATCAGTATCAATGACTTAAAATTAACGATTTATAAAACGGCACTTCTTTGACTAAAAACCACGAGCTGAAGAGAAATAAAAACCGATTTACAACTTCATTGCAGCGTGAATGGCACATCAATTTTATTTCGTACAGAATTCTAGTGGAATAAATATCAAAAGATCGTGACTGTGGTGCACCGTTGATACCCACACACACACACATATATACCTATACCTCTATAAAACCACCATTCAATGTGAATTACGATCGTTGAGAAAATTTGCATTCGTTACTTTTCAATTCAAGAATAACAGCCTTTCAACGGGAAAATTCAATTTGCCTCTACCCAACACAAAATACTTATCAAAATATATTACAGTCATGAATATAAACAACCTTAAAACTACATATTAATGATTATATGATGTAAAGGGGGGAAAAATGATAATAAATATGTTTGGTAAAAGGTGGGTGTGTATAAAATGATGATTAGTTAAGAAGAGAGAAATCCGGCACAAATTACGCTAATTTGTGATGATTGTATACCTATAAGCTAGTAATATTAACTGGTTTTCCATACGTAAAATACTGTATTTTATTGTGCCGAATTTAAAAGGTTGAAAAGGTTGCCGTATTTAAATTGCATATAATTTTGTTTTAATAGACATGATCTGGGAGAGAAGCGAAAATTAAATTTTGTATTATAATTTGCAGAACGATGCGAAAATCATCGTAATGTTGTGTCTCTCAAAATTACGGCAATAAATTTTACCAAAATTGAGTAAAAAAAGAACACGACAAGAAACCCATAAGTGTTGAGCAATTTTGGTGGATGCGCCGGGTGAGCAACAATCAAGCAACAATCGTAATATCAACAGGATATAATCTCTACAAAAACAAAATAATAATAATAATAATAATAATACATAAGTATAATTAAGTGTTAACAGTATTTTTTAATGCATCAATCTTGAAATCAAGCTTTCTTATAAAGGTCAGTCTGACGAATAATACCGCAACAACAGTGAAGGTCTGCTCAACCGACCGACAACAACAATACCAACCCAATTTCAACCAAAACAATTAAAATATTGACTCACACAAGGAAAATAAAGCGCCTCTATTCTGTATTTTATAATATTTCACTATTTCCGACGAGAGAAAAGGTGTAATAAAGTCAGGTCTCAAACTAGCAGACCGTAACAATCTCTAATATAAAACAAGTGCAGCAACAACAACATTCACTCAACCATACCTAGGGAAGTGTACCTTTAAACGATTTATAAAGCACTTTATCTTGTTCGATTTCAATTCAAATAATAATAATATAAAAGAAAAATTGCCAATATCAATCGATTGATTCCGTCCTGATGTCATTAGATATAGAATAATGTTTTAGAAAGTTAGAGACACTTGAACTTGTCCTTGTTTATTTATTTAACTATCAATCCAAATACGATTATAATAATAGTTTCGAATTATGCAATATTTTTGTTATTATTATTATTATTATTATTATTATTAGTTGAATAGTCAATATCACTATTGATTGACCTTTCAATCTACACAATTATATTATTTCACCTTTCAATTGCAAACCATTCAATACAGGCAACAATACAATGATGAAGAAGAGTAATATCGATGGATCTTTGGCACAATCTTCACGACCGGCACATTTGTTACGGTATGTTGCAATATTATTAAGGGAATATATCCTTAAATAAATCACAACATTGATAGTTTCGTGTGAAACGCGATTTGTAAGCTTGAGAATAATTGTATTGGAAAACTCCCTTTCTCTCACCAGGTTCAGTTGTAACTTGTAATCGAAAGAAATAATTGAATGGAAAAAAATGGTTAAAAACAGGAGTGTTTACATGCCTGAAACTGAAGAGAGAGGAAAATTTAACATGGTTGCAAGAAGAACAGTTAATCGTTACAAGATTTCTGTTTCATATTTCAACAGATTCAATACAAGTCATAATTATATGAGACTGACGATCCATAACCCTTACGGTACTTTCCCGGGAAATGTAATACTTGATTTTTGTTTTTCAATATAAAATGATTAATTCAAAGTATTCTCTACGATTTTCTGAAATTTGATTCTTTTCAATTTTATTTAATTGAGGAACAACAAAATCAATTATGGCACACCTTTATTTACTCATTCTAATGATAGACAACAACCCTAACAACTAACTTAAGGTTTTTTTTTGTTTTAAAACCGGCTAAAGTGACAGCTTTTACTTCATGATGATGATAAAGGCTTTTATATATTTAGAAGTTTTATTTCCAAGTATAAAATATGTTGAGCAATCAAACTGTCACTTGGGTGTAATAAAATGTATTCATAAAATCACAATAGACGACCTAATTGGATACTACTATGTCTGGCAGAAAAGCTAGGATAATTTAAAGAAAATATTGCAATCTTATTTGTTCATAGAAGACAATTATACCAACATTTATTGTAAAGAATTGTCACAATTTTCTATACAAGAAAAGATCTGTAATTTGTTCCTTATTCGTTGTTAATTGTTACCGTTTTTTCTAAATCACCGATAGATGATAGTATCTGTCTAGATTCTATTCGTATTGGCCCTATATGAAATACAATGATGCTACTGTCTTAACACACATTTTTAACTTGTTCCATATATGGAATATCCAATTTCCATTTGTCTCTCTATAAATGCCGCATCTTAAAAACATCGAAAGTCAGTAGTTATTATTAATGAATCGATAGGCGAGGTTTCTTAGCTGCTAACAGGTGTGAATGTGGGCAGTCTGTAGGTGAATACGAGTAGGTGTCAGGAGTGGTTGTTTTCTTGGTACTTTGTAGAGATGCCCCCATCATACCAAGGTCAACTATTAAGTCTTCAACCCCTAACTCTTTATTATCCTCGTCATAGACGATATAAATTTAATTTAAATAAAACTAGAAAAAAGATGCACAGACACGATTCAAAAGTTGATGTATAAATAACAAAACTAAATGCATCGTCTCATCTTCTCTGTTATAAAATAATCTTTATTAAAACAGAATCTTTAGCAATACGTACAATAAAATTGAAATTTTGTCGCCCACGTTGTCCTCTATCTATCTCTCTCGTTTATCGTTTGCATTTTAATTCATATTCACAATATGTTGTTTTGTTCATTCATGACCAACAGGATCGTAACATGAACGAACTAACTTGAATCCTGTCCACTTTAGATATTCGTTTCTTATTTACTGCAATATCTACTTGGTTTAGTAAACGTATTTAACAATAAATTGTGATTAGTCCTTGTGAAATTATCTTAGCACGAGTGTAATTTTTTACGTCTTTTAGTTAGTCAAATATGTATGCCTGTAGTTGTGATTATCATTATCATCATCATCATCATCATTATCAACAGTGACTATGTTTTGTTACGGTCTATACACACATGAGACTTGTATAATATGTGATGTGAAATTAATGTTATTTAACAACAGATGGTTTGACATTGGCTATCTCTATTACCATAGATAGGTGAATACTTCTCATGCGTGTCTCTATTCTAGCACATCTACGTTAAATTTCTGGATTATTTACTAGACCACTAATGAGATTATTAGTACGACACATAAAAGCTAATTGCATTCATTATTAACGTTATTATTATTATTATTGTTGTTAATTATTTAATAAAGTTGATAGTGATAAATAGAGCAATATATGTCAATTAGTCATAAAAGTAGAAAAAAACGAGAATTTTTTGTCAATCTCGAAACTATTAGAATAAAGGTGGACGAGAACTCAAACAAAACCACAGGTTTTCGCCGAAAATACACCATAATTAGAGCCTGTAATTGAGTTTCTCAATTTTGGCAGTTATTTTGTTTACACGATGATTTTTTTTCGTTTAACCTCATTCCTTGAATTAGTTTTAGGTGAACAGAATTCGAATATTTGACTATTTAATCACGGAAAAATGCCTAACTTTTTTGACAACTTAGAGCAGTTTGGTAGTTTTTCTAAATTTACTTCTTATCATTTATCAAATTTTATTAACATTTCCCTTAACATCTGCAGTACCGTTTTGTGTATATAGCATTTATGATGTTGATCCATGAAATTAACCTTTAGAGATATCTTAAGTACCTCAAGTTAACTCTCTACGATCTCTTACATTTTATTAAAACATTGTATATTATCAGTACCTATATGTACTCAAAATGAGTATGAGTTGTTGATATTTAAAACAATTTTTTCCAAGTTGACGTTATATCCGGATGTTGTTCTATTTATACAATCAATTCTTTTTGTCTTGTCTATAACGCAATTTTCGTAACTGTCCAATTAAATATTTGCGTTATGCATACATTGACTAGAGAAAACAAATATGCTAATCATAATAGTAAATTTTGTTATTTAATCAGCTGGAAAATCTGTTTCATACAATATAATCAGTTAAAAAAACTAGTTAGATAGATTTAAATAAAGTTGGATCTTCTATCGTCTTACAACAACAACAACAACAAGATGCTTGATCACAAAACACCTCCAGTATAATAAATTTTTTTCCTATTTGATTTTATTGTTAAACATCGCCGTAGGATTAGAGTGTTAATTACTTTTTCAAGTCACTCAACATCATCCTGCACTTATAGTCAATAGCCTCATGAGAATCTTTTTAACAGATAACATGTCCACTAATTTTGAATTACAACATCTATTCGAATAGTAGTTGTAGAAGAAGTGCATAAACAACAATGTGTAGGTATATATGCTCCTATTTTTAAAGTTACTAATTGAACAATTAAAATGTATTTTTGTCTGTGCTATTAGTTTATAATCACCTCAGAAGACGTGTTAAAATCCCACATTTTTATTTTTAAATTTCACTCTTTTGACGATGATTTATAGCCTTAATAATTTTGATTAATATATTGAAAATAATTAGAATAATTAATAGTAGTACATCAAGTCTAATATCAAATAATCCATCAACATCATTATGTAAGTTTAATATTTCCGCTTTTTATTATATACTCCCGTTACGTACCAAACATAACTTAATAACTCTTCTAAACAACTGGAGATGTATGTAAAGTAGCGTTTAAATTGGGCGACTTTTGGTCGGTCAACTCGGTTGTTCAACTGCAAGTCGTTCAACAAAAAGGTTTACAATGTTGTTGTAGTTGAACGACTTTTAGTTGATCCAAAATGGCGCTAACTGGGAAACGTCAACAAATGAAGGGGAATGCCTGGCACGTCATCTTCCATTATTTATAACAAAATTCCTAATGAAAAAATGAAACAGAAGACGCTATCGGGGGTGGGTTAAAGGTTTGGTGGCAAGAAGACCAATTTGGGGTGCATCAGCAACTTTGCTGAGAGAATGGGAATGTCTACCAACCAGTTCGAACCTCTACTGGACAGAGTCAGGGATTTATATCGTCTTTTATATCTATTTATTATCATTAACCCTTCAATCCCCATATTTTTTACAATGTCTTCTATCGCTGTTTTTTTGGCATTAATGTACAATTCACTTGATGTTTTCCATAAATACTCTTTTGCTTTATACA
>JAZBHA010000214.1:63698-102191 GCA_037464855.1 Iselma pallidipennis | reverse complement strand
TTTTAGTATTCGTTTATAATTTTTATGGGAACACAGCTTCCCTATCAGCAAATGTCACCGCACGCCACTGTCTGCATCTATTCTTTTTTTATCGGTTGTCTTTTCTCTACCGGTGTACCTAGAAATGCTAGTCACGTCTAAAAGTGAGATGTGTGGCTTTATAAAAGGTTGAAATTCGTGAGATTTCATATAAATAGGAAGTAAATATGTATGTAGTTAGGGAAGAACTTTACGTCTTTTCTGTTTTTTTTTTCTTCCGTTATTTCACCAAAAATTTATTTGCTATTTTATTATTAGTCATATTATTATTATTATTATTATTACTATTATTATTTGACCAAAGCAACCTACTTTCACTGATTATGAATTGACTGTTCATTGATGTGTAGCAGTTAGTTTTGTTTTTGTTTTTTTAATTGAAACATTTTCATTAACAATTACATTATCTTTAATAATCAATCTTAATTAAATTATTTAAAAGTTCTGTTGAACAACTACATATATTTCAGACAGATAATTTGACATTTGAATTAAATTCATATACATAACGTGAAAGAGGGAAATGTAATTTTCTATAGGATGATGATAATATTCAAGTTAAATTGCATCCAATGCCAATGAATTGTGATTTAAAGTTTGTTTCTGGCGTTTGCAATCTAGGGTCATTCGAGCAAATACATACTATATATGTAGTATATGTATATAAACGTTATATGCATATAAAATCCGGAACAGGTTCTCTCTTGTTTTTGGTGTAAATGAGGATTTTATGCTTGTCGAAATTAATTTATTATTTGAACAAAGCGAAAAGTCCATCATTACTAATGATTAAACTTCCTCTGTTTCTTATCGTTAGATGAAATTGAATTTTCGTTGTTCATCATTAAATTAGACATTATGTTTTTTTAATCAGGTAGTGTTATCAGATTTCTATATAATTAACTAATTTTATTATGTATTTTTTTTTTAAACATTTTGCTGTTTTGTTCTTCCTCTTAATTGACTTGTTTAAAGGATAAACTGCAAGGATTTCGTATTTAACAGCTTGATCTAAATAGCAACAGTTCCCATTTTCCGTTACAACCCACCAACTTTTATCTGGATCATACAAATTAGAGACTGTCTAGAAAATCTACAAGAACCCAAATAACGTCTGTCCAACGTACTTGCACATTTATTGTTACGGATTACGGAAACAGATTGAGAATTCTCACTTTATTAATTTCATTGAATCGAGATCAAAGTACTCAATATTCAATATTCAAACATTAAATTATGGAGATAAATACAATAAACGAAAAAATCGGATTCGAGTATTTAAACTACTAACACCATTTGAACAAATCTATTTATATGGGCATTATGGTATAATTTTAATTGTAATTTCTTCTGTGTATCAATACATTGTTGGATCCTTTCCACCATAAAGATTGTCTCATTTTTAGCTCATTGTTAGGCGTAAATTGAGGCTTTTTTTATTGGAATTATGGTTTGCAGTTAGAAGATTCTTCTGTCAGCAAAGGATTATCCTATTATCCTCGAACTGGAAGAGTTCACGTTAAGCACTGTTTGAAGTTTCTTGTTTCTCAAGTCATTACCCACTTCTAGTCATCCCGTTTATAAAGCTAGACACATAGTTTTTTCTTCTGTTCTTGTCTCTCTCTTTATAAACCGCCTGTTTTTCTTTTCTGTTCCTTAATTTGATAAGAAGTGACAAAATGTGTCCTATATATTTAGCGGAAATAGTTTTCGAACGATATTTTTTTTGCTTGAAGGCCAACACTTTTAAAAGACAACGATCGGTAACTTGTCTGGTATGTACATACAACTACCAGTTCATCAGAGATGGATTAATCGGTATGCCAGAAGCCATATTTAACACTGTACGCATAATTAATTTTTCTAATTGGTCGCACGTAGAGAGGTCGCGTTCAACGCAAGGGTTCATTTATTATGGCTGTTAAAGTTGGCGATCCCCCGTATCGTATTAAACATGTATGCGAATATCCATTAGTAATTCCATCCCCGCTAAACTTGGTGCTAACATACTGAGCTCTGTTTGTGTAGCAATATCTACTGCAATCGTCCAACAAATTGTTGAATTCAACATCTTTGTGTGTTTAGTTGTATAAAATGAATATTGAACTGGTCGAAAATACGAGAGCGGCATTTGCCTACTAACAGGTTATGCCGGAGTCGACCAGTTGGGGTGTTGGGATTCCGGGGGCGGAGAACGTCCTGCTGGCCGACTAGTCGGGATAAGTAAAGCCGATTTTAGCAGTGGTTTTGTGGATTTAAAGTGTTTTAAATGCTAATTATGTCTACATGTGTTTTTTTTTGACAATTAGTCATTTTAATATTTCCTGTATAAACCGCCAACAATGTTGAATCAGAACTGATATTTGAACTGAAACTTGTGAAAAGTATTTCTTTTTCGATTATTTTTGAATAGACAATAAGACAACGGACTAGAGAACAGAACCTTTAACTTTATTACAAGTTCCGGATGGTAGCGGAAAGAAACTAAAATATAATCATTTATGCAGGAAACTTGACGAGAACTGAAACGCGACTTGTTTATCCAAACGACAACGTAAATCCACACTCGCAAAACTGACAAGAAACTATATTTCTTAACTATCAACAATTTCATGTCTTTTATAACCACCGACGGCAACAGTTTGTTACTTAATCGATAATGAAATGTGTTTTGATTGTTTCATATTATTCCTGTTACTTCTCATTTCTGGTTTGCATTAAATTTATACATTTTCGCGCTACAATTAATTCATTTCATCGCCAGAATAATAAAATAATGCATCGTAATTTATATGAAATGATACAAAGCAATCAAACTGATTAAAATTTTGATAGTTTGAATTGATTAAGTATGTTTTCAATACGCCACAAGTATTCAATGTTGGTTGGTTTGATGTATAATAAACCAATTTTATTAGCCACTTTTTACATTCTCAACATAACTTTTCATCATAAATATATATAATAAAACGATGATTGCAATCAATCATATGTATACCTGAAGCTTGTACGACCATAATACACGCACACAATATTTTAAGCTACATCTCAGACTATTACATTGATTTCAATTTCAAATCAGAATCTAACAAAACTAGAATTACAATCAAACGTAAAAAAAGCAGAAGAAGAAGAAGAAAGGGACGGCAGAGGAGGAACATTTACAGCACGAAAGATCTCGAGATAAAATTCACTGCCGCCCTTGTTTTATACCAATTTCCCTTCGTCATTTCACTGCTCTATTTGTTCGCTTTTCAAGCGAACGTTCTCAGATTGCGGCCGTCTTAATCAACTATACGAACCTCAACATCAGATAGTTCACCTAATAAAACGATTACCGCACACATACATAGATACACATATATGTATATATATATAGGATTATGTATTATGTATGTATGTATAGTTAGAGAGACCGGCCGAAAAGGCAATGAACGACCTTCGCGATTTTTATGCCGTCCGGTCGAAAACCTCACTGCGGTTCAATGCACAGATCTCTCATTCTCTCTAGACATTGTAAGTGAAGTTTTAGAAAAGAAATAAACAGCTCAGCCACTTTGGTTGGATGTTGTTAGTGGTGGCGGTGGCGGTGGCGGTGGTAATGTGATAGAGGAGAGAAAATGAAATAACCCGTCCGACGAACTCCTGTTATCGCCTCCATTGCACTCATCTATACATACACATCTGGGAGTTAAATATCTATCTATGTATGTATGTATATAGAAGAATATATTAACAGACCTAATAACACACTATTGGTAGTCTGTATAAATTTAGCCAGAGATTTTTTCCGTTCTTTTCTATAAAGAGGGAACGGAAAAGTGATCACGAAACACTGTCCCTCTAATTGTAAGTAGAATTAATCGTTAAAAAATAACTATTGTTAATAAATAGTTAATCAGAGAGAGAGTTGATTGGAAGATTAATTCAACAGCTATTCGATTGGTAAATGAGTAATTCCTTCTCTGTCGTTTCTATTATGTGATTGATCGATCGATTGCCTACATACCAAAGCTACCATTGCGGAGCATTGTTTCAATTCTTGCAATGGTTTACTCCATTGATTATTGAGGTTAAATTGAAATGAAAATAAACGTCACACCAACCAAGAATTTGAAAATATCAACACATATTTGGAATATGTGTATGTTCGGAAGAATAAAGAAATAGAGGAAGGCAAAGACCTCACTGATTCCAACAGCAACAACAAGTTGTCCAAAGAGATAATGGTACTGTTAAATAGTGGAGTAACAGACGGCCAACATTGAAAATACTCTGCCATATTCGTTTGTAAACGACCGAAAAAACGACAAAGATAAAGAGAAATGCTAAAAGAAAAAACTGAAAACAAGTTGGCAAGCAGCAGCTCACACACACAACAGAACAAGAGCAAACAGCAACACAACCGGCGCCTGATACAGATACATTGCCCTTATGTTGATTTTCGTGTATTCATTTATACATATTTATTTATTGTTCCGTTAAAGTGGCATCTCTAATCATTTACCAAATCAAAACCGATATTGTAATCTAACAGATATTATATGTATTAGTGTTCAATAACAGTCACCTTAGATTGTTGAGCAACTTGTTCTACGCCATCCAATTTTGTCCATCTTTGTTACACTCTTGTAGAATCTCGCTAGTAGAGTTTACCCTTATTGATTATTACCGCTCTTTCTCTAGCTTTTACCTAAATTGACTACAGCCATCTCACTTGAAGTGTTGCTCAAATATTTTTTCTTACCGAAAACAAAACTGTTATCTGACAGCCAGCGGCTCTAGTCTAGTCGCGTTCCATTTCAGCCACACAAATCCCGAGACCATTAACAACACAAAAAAAACGAAAGAAACTTATACGGTTAACAAATAATTTTCGATAAATTTATTAATATTGTAGAAGAAAACGGTGATGAGGGAATCAAATTGTTGGCTTTGAAATCAAGTTTACTTCTAATTAATATAAATGGTGTTGAATGTATACATTTTTAATTAATGTTGTTGCTTTGTATTTTTAGAATTGTCGCCTTTCAACCATTGAAACGTGTCTGATATACAAGATGAGACAACAAACTCATAACATATTCCAACACGTCCTTTACCCATTGTCAAATTACAAAAAAAAGGATTATATATTGTCGCTGTTTTACTATTCTTTCGATTTTTCTTTGTCGTTAACAAATAGTAGCCCGTGTCTCGCCTATCTAGAAACCATAAAGAAAAATTGTTTTCTCTTATAGTTACAACAGATAGCTTTTTAGAAAAAAAAAACTCAATGTCATCCTCCTAATCTAATCTATATTCTAAAACAATAAAAACATTCTAAAAAAACCAACAAAAAAAAGCAGAAAAGAACTACATTGTAGTATTTGTAAATTTGTACAAATTCAAGTCGTCTCCATTCTGTATAATTTCGAAATTAAAAAGACGTAGAGATAATAATGTAGGGGTGGGTAGATGAAATGAAAGACCTGCAGGTTTCCCATCCGACAGCCAAGTGGACAATTAGCTGTAATGAAGACGGTGGGACGAATGGATGAGAAAATTCCGGATGAACATAAAGAATTAAGCCAATATTAAACCGAAAACAGACCGATTTTGAAATTTCAAAATTGACTGAGTTGGTCAGAGTATCATTCTTATTTAAACAAAATTTTCAAATCCTTGTAGGTATAATTGGATGTGTTTAGATGAAATCGATAATCATCAACCCTACTACCATTTCCGATAAATGAAATCAATTGGAAAAGATATGTATAGAGTTTAGGAAATATCGACAATACAAAGGTTTCCCGCATTGTGTAGGCTAAACTAATGACATAAGCGTGATGTGAGGATAACAGGGTGAGAGAGAGAGAAAGACAGGGTTTTATTACTATATAGGGGGAAGTCTTTCTACAGTCCTTCATTCATTTCACCCTCCTGGCACGCCCTTATGATAATTCCCGTCTTGATCCATTCCTGATTCATTTCTGACAAACCGCCATATATATCTATCATACTAAATCATCCCTTTGGGATTGTACAATTTTTCAGATTATTATTTCATTCATTTAATTTTATGGGATAAGAAGAGAAAAAAAATTTAAATTTCTCACGTAAAAAAGTAAATACATTTTTTTTATTTTTACATGCTACTTTCTTTTCATTTCAAAGATTTATTTTCATCTTTTTGATTTATAGACGGAAGTTTTTCGCGGTTAACAACTCAAAATGAACTTTCTCTCTCTTTCTTTCACTGTATTTCTCTCTGTTACTACTACCATTACAAAGAAGATTAATTGACAACAAGTAAGAAAATTTGCCTGTTATGAATTAATTATAAATAAATAGAGCTGGAAAGCTCAACAGACTTAATAACACTCTTGGAAGGAGTAGAGAAAGAGAGTGATAGAGATCTGGATATGATAGCAACTTCTAACGAGCTGAGCATATCGACTTGACTTGGGGATTTCGACGGGATTCACCCTCAAATTAATATTGTGTAAACGAAGGTTACGCGGATTAAGCGCTCGGCACTCAGTTGTTGGAATGGAGGCGGCAACACCGCCCCCATATCCGGAGCTATTTCCATACCATTACCACACTGTACGGGGGCAGATTGTTACCGAAAAAAAAACACAAACATTACACAAACGTAGTAAACTTCACTCTGTTCTTTTTTTAGTTTTGCCGATTTGGAAAAAGTGTTATTGAACGGAAGCCACCTCTTAACTCTCTATTGTTGAGATTGAGAACAGATAAATACCTTACGGATTGATTTTATGATGTTTTTATTGTCGATCTTTACGATTCGTGACGAATTCGTGTATTTCGTGCTTGCTATTAAAACATATTAAAGTTAGAAACGAGAATCCGCCATTGCTGTTGATACTTTTTCTGTAATAATAACTTGGTTGAAGTTTCAAACAAATTCCACAAGTTCCTTTTGAATATCAAACGAACGAAACTAAACAGAGATGAATAGAATCAGAAACGAGAAGGAGAGCAGATTGAATTTCGAAATAGTGGAATAGAATAAGGCAGAATGAGATAAAGAGGAGGTATAGAGAGAAATAGACTGAATCCTGTTTGAAAATCAGGGTGGCCCACGAGCAAGGGGTTTGAGTTGGCTGGTTGGTTGGTTGGTTGGTAGGTAGGTTGGTGAAACAGCGAAGTACTACTGAACACGATCGATGAGGGAATTGATTGGATTACGTGTACGGCATATTCCAGGTCCCGTTTCCAGAACGTATATATGCTTTATAAAACACGACCCCCTCCCCCCCTTCAACAATAATCCCGAAAAGATCAAAAGAACATATCGATAGGATTTTGTGCCAGTTACAATGATAATTCAAATTAACAAAATTTTCTTTTCAACGGTTTAATCCCAACAATATTTGCAAAGATTTGGATGGAAACAAGGAGAAGACACGAAATAGGAATGGATATTGTGCGTTTAGCTTCTATAACAACAATAATAATGATAATAAGGGTAGAGAGGGATGGGAGAAGTGCGGGATAATAATATACAAGTGTAACGGCTTATAACTCGGAAGTGACGTCAGGACAGGAAACAGCTGCTTGATTATAACTTATCACCAGGGCGGATTCATGTCCAGTATCAATATTTGGACGCTGATTTGATGGTTGTTCGGTTAATTGCTCACATTTTGGGTTAATGCCAAGATTTTCTTAGATGGATTTTCAAATACATTTAACACTCTATTATAGCATCTAACAAGCTACAATAATGTCCAACAATAGTTTCTTTATGTATGAAGAATGCATTTCATTCAATGCTACAAATTAAATCTCATAATAATTATTGTAAGATTATGGGTAGTTTTCCACAGTTTTCGATTAAACTTAAATTTCTCTTTTAAAGTTCATAAAGCTAATGGCCGGTTAACACGGTATCGGTTAATGTACACTTAACTTTATCTAAATCAAAACGACAGGTGTCTTTTACGATGCACTAATGTTGCAAACTGTAGTTAACTATTTTCAATTTCCCCTATGAATTTTGTGGTTTGTTTACAAATTTTATATAGGAATAGTTTAATATCTACCCCTTTTAGCATCAGAATAACCATGTCCAATGACAACAACAATAATCGTAATTTTGGCTATTTATCAGTTATCAGTTACTTCCTATCCAATATGTGTAGGTATACCGTATTTATTTAATATTATTGATCTGATGAATAATTCCATAGTATACGTATACGGATACGTATACGTAAAGATATTGTTAGAAAATATCATAATAGATTACTCTTGTATAATATTTATTTTCGTAATAGCAAAGTGTGACACCCAGCTGCAATATTGTGTACAGTATACAGTAGAAACGGCCAATTTACAGACCTGACACGTTTATTATCGTTATCTCACTTGCTCTAAAGTTGCATGTGTCTCTCTTATACACTTTTAAACTCTATACCATTCCGGATCTAATCGATTTCGATGACTGAACGCTAACATTCTCTACTGCCACCATGGAATTACAATATTTTAGGGGGATAGGATGGAATAAAAGTCTCTACCTATAGGTTGATACATTTTCGATTATCGTATTTAAAAAGTTTGTAGCAATTTTGGCAAATACTAAATTTTAAAAAATATCGACAATCAATGTTATATTCCAACTTATAAAATAGTAAATTTATGTATATCGTGCATTTCCATCTTTTCAATTACCTTGAGTAGTGAAATGGCGAAAATACAGGTATATATTTGTATACAAATCAAATGTATAGGTGCAAATTGCTATAAATTATTGAATTGGGGATTTTCATAATATCTACACATTAACAAATTAACTACAATGAAAATAGAAAGAGAGAAATTTTCACATAACTACCTATACATAAATACGTTGTATTATATCCAACAATAAAATTACAAACATAATTACTCCCTTGTGTGCTTTGAAATATCAAATATTAAACTTTTATTCATACACGTTGGCTTGTATGGAAGTTGATTAAGTTGACAAAATAATTAACAATTAATACTGTAAACAGTTGATTAATTGTTTAACTGTATACATATATGTAGTGCTATTTTTGTTTGTTGAATGAACAAATTCTATCTATCTCTTTCAATCGGATCATTAATTACTAATTTAACAGTGGAAATTAAAAGTTTATACCAACATATTATATGATTCTAAATATCATTGATCTGATATTGTTTTCGACAATGTAACGGATTGTATGTGTACGTTCAATTAACGTTTACTAGTTGCAGCCATGCAGCCACTTAACTTCTGCAAATTGACACGATAAAATCTATCTAAAAGGTGAACAATCCGATTTTGTAAAACAAACACAATATTAACCAACACATAAAATTCATATTTTGCTATTTTGTTCTGTTTTTATGTTCTAGTCTCGGAGGGGTAGCACCTACAAGTTTAGGGGTAGCTCACACTTAAACAAAACATGTAACAATGCTGGGCGTCAGAAATGAGCCCACTTACAGGAAATGTTTAGACGGCGTCCCCCTGTGTAAGTGCTCCGCTTTTTCTGAGCTGAGACGCCGCAGGTTTGGGGCTACTGTTTATCGAGGTACAGGGGCCATCTATCGAAGATATTCTAGGCTTTATCAGATGCACAGGGCTGTAAGGACCATTAAAGTCGAACAATAAGTATCAACACACATACAGATAGGTAGCCCAAAAATCTGACTTTTTCCAGAAATAGTAAAATAAAAGATTAATTACTTTGTTTGATTATATACATATATACATATGGAATAACCCCCTATATCACCCTAGGGGTAGTTCAGTACAACATCACCCCTTCTCTAACCCTAGCTACAATCACGAATATGACACATAAAAAATTCTATTCATTGTACCACCAAAAATTTTGCACACACGTACTTCTTTTTATTGCAAACACTGACGTAAGTTAGTGATATTCCGAACTTATTACTAATTTCTTTCTGAGCTCATAATTTTTATTGAAAAAGGGGTACAAATTACAAGTGTATTTCTCATAGAATTTCCTATTACACGAAGTACAAAGGGAGAGAATCCAAAAAAATTCTAAAAGAGGTAAAATTTAATCCATCACGACATTCTATATGTATTACAAAAAAAAACCTACCGTATACACGTAGGTACCTGTGAAAGGCCAAAAAAAAACCAGCTCTTTAATATTTCAATTCTGCAACTGACTAGAGAATATCCAATTAAATAAACAATAGTTTTGTTGGTGAAACTGGTGGAAGCTGGAGTGGAAGAGAATGGGAGTGAGAGAGAATGACGATGCCGGAAAAAAACAGTATAAAAAATATGAACAGGTTTGTATTGAGGGAAATTTGTGGATGACTGGCTATATAGTCTTTATACTACCTCTATTTGGACGGTAGTTGATAACCGTACGCTGTAAATTATTGTTAAAGGGATCATCGTGTCAAAACCTCGGATCACATTACTACAACGCCAGTTGTATAGTTTGGATCGATAAATTGTGGTGTTAATACTCACTTCCTAACTTCTGTACACTGTTTTGGACACTGATGTACATGTAGAGTTCAGATCTCTAGAAAATTAACCAATAAAACAACGATTTTATAAAGTTGAGGAGGGCTTTAACAATTATCCGGATGAGGGAAAAAAAAGGAAAAATGCAAAACTGTGTTATATAATTCGGGGACGGTTTAGTAAATCGATTTTGGAAAAAAATTACAAATAACTATTTAGGTATGTACATAGATTCTATTGAGTGTTATTGCCCGTTTTATTTCCGACTTTTTTATCTCGTACCTATAGCTTTCTCTCAGTCAGCACCAAATAACTAATCAAAGTCATGAATTTAGTTAATCAATTTTTTCTCATTGTGCTTCTAAATTAACTCAGTTAATACTAAATACCTACAGTGTGTGCCATTTATAGCAACGTCGGTTATAGTGACACTTTCGGATATACCATCGACTGTCGCTATATGGATAAGTGTATTCTGTACATTGGAACCGAACACATCGACGTTATATCCGACGACGATACACTCTATAGTCTATATGATTGTGCATCTAGACCAGTGTCTCTCAACCTGCACTTTCAATCGTTTCTTTGTTTCACGCAGCACTAATGATGAACTTATCAATTAAAACAAAAATTTTATTCGAATTGTTGGTTTCATGTTTTCGCGGAGTACCTACCGGTTGAGAAACACTGATTTAGACAGTAATTTCGAAATGATTATAAAACTGTTGCTTTCCTGATTCATACACACATCTAACTGGCAAATATGCAACAGAAAAGAAAATTTCTGTAAGGAAAAACCTTTTAGAATCTCATACAATAAATGGATTCAAAATTACACTTCCACTTTATATTTATACCTTCCAAAGTGTGTAAGAAACAAAAGGGTTTTATGTAATTTAGAGTTAAATAATAGAACTACTAGAAATGTGTTCAAGTTTTCCTACTAAAAAGAGAGCGTTTTTTTTTTTAATTTCTAAATAGAGCTCTTGGTTGGCAATGTTTATTGTTTTCTGCAGATACGAAGAGAGTGGAAAATATCTAAATTGGTTGAATAAATTCCAGAGATCTAAACATCTAACACTATTCTTGTTCAGTCTAGTAGTCGTCACTTCGAAATTTGAATTTTATAAGTTCCGTTCCAACTACCAATACAAAACTATCAAACGCATGCGCAGATGTGTAACAGCCGTCCCAAACGATGGAAATTGTGAATAGTTTGCAATTAGTTTCTGAGTAGGCATGCGCAGTAAACAAGTACGGAAAGAATCCGTGATTAGTTTCAAACTGCTGGTTGGAACAAAACTGTATTCAACCGATAAAATATAGTTCCAGTTATCAAATAACATTATTTACTGCGAAGATTTTGAAAAATGTTAGCCAACTTTTCTGGTTGTTATCAACTCATCTAGTCCGAAATACTAAACAAACAAACAAAGATGCTTTCATTACACAGAAATTTTTCGATTTTTCTTCATGACTTTCTTTTTGATTCCCTATTGCAGAAATATTTGTTTTCATCATTTTAAAATTTAAATTTTATTCACAACTTCTTTCTATTCTATACTCGTTTTTACAAGTCTGCTAGAGAAGATAGCATCAAATATATTTTTCAAACTTTCTTGATCTATTTAAAGTCTCTTTCAAATTTAATCTCCACGTTTTATTTATGACCAGCCTATTTTTCATTCGTTATTATTTAGGTACAATTTGTAGCTCATTTAATAACAATATGTCAACTTTATTGTACACAAGTGTAATATAATTATTAATAATATTTATCGTTAACTAACTGAAAATAGTTTTGTTGATTAATGAATCTTTCAGGTCATTTCTAATATTACAGTACTGTATTTCCTTTCAGGAAACAAGAGAAAAAAACGCACACACACCGTTCTAAATTTGACAAATACATTCTTGATACGAAAATTGTTAAGATATACATCTTGGCATTTGTCCAATTTTTATGACTGATCACCAAATCATCCCTGAAAAAAGGATTGTTGAAATGTTAGGTAGGTAGTATAAAGTAGAAACAGGGGGATAAGAGAATCGGTGACTTGTTCAACAGTAGAGACGAAAGAGAGTTGATTTTCGTCCTAATCGATTTTATGAGAGACAAGTCAGAAAATTGTGGTCTATATATCCTATATTCTCTCTATGTTGAGATTCAATCTAATCGATAACAATTATGTGGGGAATTGGTGTTTCATGTTGTTACTTAAAAGAAAGAAGTTTCAACAATATATACAACTTCTTCTAATTGATTATTATCAATGTGTTATTTATAAATTATAGTGAAATGGTGTAATAATAGATTATTACGGATGTGTATGTAATCTCGATGATAAACTATTCATAGACATATCAATGTATAGATATGTGTTTAGGAATGGTAGATTGTAATGTATGAGGGAAAAGGATAGAGAAATCCTGGCCATGTCCCTATACACGTAAAGACATTAATGGTAATTAGGTGATAAATAATGAGCTACAATATTGTGTTGTTCGGTCAGCTCGGCTGCTATTAATTTCTCTATTATTAGTCAACGCGCTTTTACTAAAAACATAAGAGAAAAACAAAATAACTAACAAGTAAACAAACTCACTAACAAGTCTCTGTCTCTCTAAAAAATTTCCACAATATTTCATAATAACGCATTTCTTCTCTATTTTCGATTATATTATTTTTTTATTTTAATTTCCCAATTCTAGATATTTGTAACAACTGCAATGGTAGTATATAAGAAATTTTGGCAAACGACCCATTTCCTTATAAGATATTTGAACGAATCTCCACAAAATCTATTCCAATGCAGATACTTTTATTATACTAGGATAGTTTCATACAATTTACGAAACTCAATATTGTAGATGATATGTATAAATATGTAAATATAGATATAAAGTAAATTGTTGATTGAATAAATTTCAATCACACACCGGAAATTGCTCGTTCATTGATGCGGTCAATGTTGATCATTCTCAGTATCTCTATCACATTAATTAATTAATTTAATGAACCAACGATTTGGGGGGACTACTATCAAATAAAAAAAAGTTTTTCAACAATCCAACTATGTTAACAAGTCGTTGTGTTTTTTGTTATTTAAATAAATAATGATGAGATCGATGTTAGATACCAATTGGACCCGATTGTTATGTCCATTATGTGCTTTTCTTCAATAACCGTTTATTGCAGTTATTGTAACTTGTAAACTGTGCCATTGAATTGATAATAAAGAGTCAAGACTCGAATGAAGAATCCATTCAGTTCCGGATTCCGTTAAGTAATTCAGTGTTTTTTTTTTCTCTTCACTGTATAATAAAAGAATAGACTAGTCATAAACAACACTCAACTTGCAATTTACACTTAAATTATACAATCAATTAATCATTGGCAACTGGTAGTCCATATTTCATCTGTGAACTGTTAAAACATGCATTAAGTGTATAGAACTGGCTTGATTTGTTCGTTCAATTTCCACGTTGCAGTTTTTGTTCTTTTATGATTATCATTATTATTATTATTATTATTATTCTATATAGTATGTATCATGATGATGAAGATGATGAGGACGACGACGACGACGCTTTTAAACCAACTCGACATTTATCTCTGCTTCTCTTCTCTCTGTTCTACATCTATTTAAAGTCCTTTGTCTTTGTCTGTTCTCAACCACTAAAATACTGAAATCCACCAAGATTATTATGTTTTCATAGAGAATGATCCTTTTGTTGTTGCTATTGTTGTTGTTAGGTCTTGATGTTTTCAGATACATCACAGTTATCTTAGTGAATTTTTTATGATTAATTACGAAAAGGTTGATGGTCAAATTGTGTGTGTGTCTGTATATGAGTATAATAAAACATTACTACCATAATATTATAGGAAGAGAATTTAGATTTTTCACTAGGAAAACAAAACAGGATATCAAGTTGTCCCTGACACAGTTGCGCCACCACTATACTATTATCACCAATCCCACTGGTGCACTTTTAGTACAGTCCTGATACTATCCTTTTCCATCTTCAAAAATAATCAATGTATTTGCTTTGTTTGGATTCAACAAGACAACAACAGAATCAACCCTTTTCCAAAGTGAATTCGTATTACATGTCCGGAATAATAAAACATAATAGTGTTTCATTTACACGACAGGGGTGATTAATATTTTCTCTTAATAAAAAAAAAGGGTAAAAATTAACATTGAAATTTAACCAATCATTACTATCATGTTGTTAAAAAGTGTTCAACATTTAATAAAAAATCAATTAAGTAAATTTCACCCTTATCTGAAGCAACAAAAACTGTGCACAGTTCGGCGAAACTGTACCTCCACACTTCCAGACAAACACAAAGGGTGACAACTGGAACTGAAATTTAATTATAAGCAATCTAAAAGGTCATAAATAAAACAGAAACTAGAAATAGTCCGGAAAAAAATGCTTATTTAAATAAAACATTTCTAAACAATGACTTTATCTGAAAAATCAAGAGATCAATCAAAAGTGACCAAACAAACACACAATAAATAACAAAAATTCCCCTCAGAAGCCTGAAAAATACAAACAAACGTTGTGTTCTGTGTCTGTTTTCTTTCTATCTTGTTATTTGTAAATTTTCAAATCGTGTAGGATGAATTGATTGATTTTTTCGTGAAGCTGCATCCTTCACAAAATACAATTTCTAAATACAGTTTTTAGATTGAAAAGTTTCTCCAAATATATTTTAATATCATATTCATGTTTCACCCTGTAGAACGTTGTTTATCATTATATCTGTTTGGTGATAGTAAGTTATCGTCAAATGGACTGTATACAATTTATTTAAATTCGGAGAAAGTTTTGCTCTTCTTCTCCCATCTCGGAACACGGAGCAACGAACGAAAAGTCGTTATCAACATGTGCGAGGATTGATATTAAATCCACACAACACGACGAATAGAAATAGGAAATTTTTAACTAATTTACTCTCTCTTTTATTACTCTATAGTGTTTTGTCTTTAGTGTTTTCGTTTTCGATCAATTGGTTGTTATCTATGGTGTTTTATAGGTTTTCCGGCTGGTCAAGTTAATCAAGTGTTGATTAAGTCGAGCACGTAACTATATCGTTCTCTCAAATTGTGTCGAATAGTTGGTCCCCAATCAACACACCAACACACAGACACACTTAAACAGATGTCCAAACAGGTTTATCTTACAATACAGGGGCGTACTGATAGAGGGAGAGCAATTGATTAATACCGTCTGATAACTTGACAAACTTAAATTCGAATAATAAATTGGATGGAAATTGGCGTAAAAATGAACACAACGAAGAGGGAAAAAATTTTACAATAAATAAGATAACATTTTATCGTTGACATATCTATCTAAACTCTCTTATCCCTGTCATAAAGCAATGTGGAATTGTGGACGACGGAATAAGGGTAGATGGAAAATGAAATAACCTGATCCTCGACTTGTCGAATAAGTTCTCTTGTATGTGTGTGTATGAGTGAATGAATGAGGGTGACGGGACTATTTGCGAATTCTGCTCTTTCTATTCAACTACGACGTGTTTTCTCTCTTTTGCTTTTCTCAGCACACACAGCTACGCATATCGTCGTCCAGGTTTTGGTTTATGTGTGAGTGTGAATAAGTTTAAAGTTTATGTTCGCAATTACTTCTTAAGGGGGTTGTATAAATATCAAGCGAATTTAATGGTGGAACATTAACCCTACAAAGTAACCTAACGCGAATTATGCCTCGGTATTATACTGAGTCTTGTTGCTACATCCTCATCCAAACCCCGATCCTTTGCCATCATCAACACAGGATCAGACAATTAACAGTTAATCCTACCTTTTGTCTCAACAACTAACAACCCTTCATGATTTTAATAAAATAGAAACTTGTGTCATGAGTTATAATAGAACATAAGTTTTATAATTCAACCGCAAAACTTTGATATAATTGTTTTAAAATAAATACCCTTAAAATGTCTTCTAGCAACCGACTCTCGCTATCTAAAGAAATTATATTAAATTTCAACCGGTAATTATACAGCAACATTTGATGAACATAATTCATCCCCTACTACTATCTCACGCTTTTGTTACCTCATTCATCGTTGAAACAGTCAGGTTTAATCTATTTCTTCTAAGAAATATCTATTGTTACTACTATCAGGTGTAATTAGATATTTTAAATACAAAAAACACCAGACACATAGAATTTTAAATCTAAAAACGTATTACTATTAACATTCGACTTTATTGCCAGATGTCGTTCTTGACAACTCCACCCCCTTATTAGATTTTATAAATCACCCTAAACATTCTTCTCTGTGTCGTTTTTTTTCCTCCTCCCTATTCGTTTATAAAAGAATACAACATTGTTCGAATTTTCAACCTTTACACACAAAATATTTTGTGTGACTAAAGTTTATTTCATATTTACAAAAAGTATTCTTTTCATCACAATAATAACAACAGCAACGACGCCAAGCTAGAAGCAGAAGTAGAAGAAGAAGAAGACGGAGAAGAATAAAAGATAATAAATTTGAGGCGATGTTGTTGGAACAAGATCCAGTTCTAACGCGGGCAAATCACTGGAAACGGGATGAAAAAGAGATGAAATAGGGTGTCGGTATTAAATTAGAAAGAGAGAATCTAGACGCCAACGTCGTCACCACCACCACAACAACCACCACCGTCATGATCATCATCATTGTCTGATCCCCTGTCTCTCTGTCCATTTACGTCTAGTCTATGCAGAATGAACATTTGTAAAATTCTACTTCCCGAATGTTACTACGACCACCACATTGACGATCGTACTAGTTAAATTGGATTATTTGTCTTTGTAGAAGTTGGAAAAGATGAAAAAATATTACAGTGAAGAAAAAAAGACAGAGACAGATAAATCATGTAGAAAAACTGGTCTGCAAGTTTAGGGGGATGGAAATTGAGTATTCAGATTGAATTACAATTGGTGATAAATAATATTTTCTCTTGATTATTCTAAGTTGTAAGTTGTTTGTAAAACAAAAGGGGATGAGAGAGTTGATTGATAAATTTTTATGAATCAAATACCTATCCCGATTAGTCTCAACAATTTATGTCGACACTTTTCGACTTAGATTTTCGTTCACACTCTCATTTAATAAAACGTTCAGTACGTGCAAAGGAAACAAAATCTATCTCAATCTGTATACAGTTCCTGAAAAACCGTAAACTAGCAGCCAAGTGAATTTCTTTATCAGAACAGTGCAGCTGTTCTAAACACGCACAAGGGCCAATACGTTGTCGTCGTTGTTGTCAAGATGAAGAGAATTTACAATAAAACGAAAAAGAAGCGACAGCAATTCGCTTTCTGGCTAAAGAACAACCACCCCAATTCCAAAACTCTCTTTCCTAGTCACACTGATACTAACAACATATTTCACTGTCTTTGTTTCGATTCTTTTGATTTTGACTTCAATATCAAACTTTAAAGAACCAAAAGGAATATTTTTAATACTCTCGATCTAGCACTGAAATCGACGACGACATGCTCACGTATACAAACATCAAACGTGTATGATATGGTGATTTACATCGAATTCCTCCATAGGTACAAAGATAAATCGATAAGAAAGGAAAAAAGTTGCCCGATTTTCCCTTGATATTCGAAATAAAATCGAAATGGACAGGTAGTTTGTCAAGAATAGTAATGAGAATAGAAGGGCAGAGGTATAGGAGTGGAACAACAAAGTGCAGGTATAAACACACGACAAGGTAACACACACACGCACACATACACACAAACAGATATGTATATCTACAACTGTTGCTGGCGGAACTGTAAAGGAATTGAAACAACCCTCTTCGATGATAATAATAGTGCTGGGGGTCGTTTTAGAACTGGAAACAGTCGAGTATACTATATGCCAAGGGGTGAGATTTCCACATTCAGAATGAATTCAAGGATAGATTGTGTGCAATGAACTCAGAAAATAAAGGAGATTTTGCAAATACCTACATTAGAACAATCTAACCAATCATACAATTACAGTAGAAACTCGATTATCCGGACTAATTGTTGTCGTTAGGCATTCGGATAATCGAAAATCCGGATAATTGAAAGTATGAAGAAAAGCGATTTTTATACATATGTACATATTATTACATAATACATAATGCTAGGCGTGGATTAAAAACAACAAAAACAAAGTGAACTTGACAACAAAAATCAATGTTTATTAAGAAATTATTAAAAAATACATTTTCGTACGTACGTATGTACCTATGTATGTATGTGCATGCATGGATTCGACTTGTATAAAGCTACATATTTGATCAAGGTCGGCAGTCCGGATCCGGATAACTGAGGGCCGGATAATCGCGAATCCGTATAACTGAGGGCCGGATAATCAAGTTTCTACTGTAGATTTTATAAGAAATGAATTTTGTGTTTTGTATTGTCAATTCGATCAACCCATTATGGTTTAACACCTGTTATGAATGTAAATAACTTTAATCATCCGTTATAATGATAAAGAAGAATTAAAAACTATTCATTCTATACAAATTTCTAAGTGTTTAAGTTACTGTATCTTGATAAAAAAAAAGTGTATTTAAAGTAAAAACAGTTGTTGTGTGACTTAACCGACAATCCTTAATATTATTGTTATAATTTATTCAACTTAATTGTCAGGAAATGGACGGGCAAATAAAAAAGTAACAAGAGAATTCTCTCACTTGACAATTTTAAGAATGACCCCAAAAAAGAAAAGTATATCAACTTGACCAAATTTATTACGACAACAAGACTTCTCTATTATTATAACAAGGTTTATTCCCATAGAAATAAATAGAGAAATAACAGTAAAAATGTATAATATAAAAAAAAAAGACCAACAAACAGGGAGTAATTTACGGAGTTGACTAGTTGTGTTAATTGTCGCAAACACTCTTTCACTTCCAGTTAGTTAGAGAGATACGTTGTTGTTGTTGTTGATAGTTTATATCGCGAAATTTTCGTCTTATTAAAATTAAAGCACCAAATGGAAATTATCTTGTAATTTATGATGCCACGAATTCACTGGTAGTGAATCAGTCATGCGGTTAAAACGCACACCCAAAATAGAAAAACTTATGCCATTTAAAAAATATGTAAATATTCATTGTAATATGTGCATTGATAGAATTTTAAACTACATCTTTGATTTGTCCAAAACAAAAAATATTAAGTTATCTGTACAAGACGCCAAACTAATTACATGGTCGGTTTAAGTGTTTCTGTTTCGAAGTAAATTCACTTTGGAAGTGTCCTTAATTCGAACATAAACACCTTAAAGTTCTTGCTGGTGGTGGTGGTGTAGCGTCGCAAGAAAGAGAGAAATGGCACGTGGCCAAATAACATGAACCCTGTAATTCTTTTTGTTAGAGTAAAATTGGTAATTTATCCGTCCAACACATCTGTACCATATTCTTAATTACCTATCTTAAAATAAAAAAACTCCATTCGCCCTCAAAAAAAAAAAGAGTAATAAGAAACGAAAATTAGGTTCTCACTATTACCTATACAGTTGATTGTATAAACGTAAATAGATTGTTAAAGTTTTAGGCAAGGAAATTGATGGTTGCCCAGTTTTGTTGCAAACATCTTAATCGGATCAAACTTGAAATTGTGGAAGCTTTGGTTATTCCCTCTTGATTCTACTCTCTACTACATACAACCAGCTACAAACACACTAAACTAAAGCTACTTGTACGTAATGTGTTTTAATGTATTTGTTTGTGTAGTGTATCGCCTTTTGTAGTTAAAAGAACAGAATTTACACACATGGCTCACTTTCACAGGAAGAATGAAGGCCAAGCTCTTTGTGGTATATAAATGTCTATTATGGTATCTGTGTTTTTGATATTACAAGGAAGGTGCTCAACTGTGCATATCTTGAAGTTTATTTGCAACATTATTGATTCAATCACCCCAATCAATTGCTTCACCTTTGATTTAAGAAAATACGAAATAAATGTTTTTAAAATTTCATTTTTACGATTTATTCACTATACCTCTAAGTATGTTCACAATTTATAGAGAAAAATGAATAAAAAACATATAAGTTTCAACAATTTTTCTACACCAGTACCAGCATATATTTCTGTTATAAATTGTTATATTAAAATTCAACAGCTCTACACATAAACCGGTACTGGATATTTTATAAAGTGAAATGTCTGCTGAATCGATACATGCTGTTTATATAAAAGATTGCGCTTCTGGTTTAACTATACTAGAATTAAATATTTAAAGATTTCATAACGTTCCAGAAAAACCACACGAATAGCAAAAAAATGATTTTCTAATTTGGTGCAAATAGTTAAAACCGTACGAAGACGTTGCGGTAGATCTAAGAAAGGAACAACAAGGCCGACTTTTAATAAGATTTCGTCACATTTGGTATGAATATATTTTCATTCTAACAATAAGAAGTTCGTTTTCTTAATGAATCAAAAAACTCGTTCGTGTCTCTCGTAATTGTAGTAAATAATAAAAGAATACGAAGTTCCAAATTTAGAAAAAATCGTTAATCCTATTAACTTATCATTAAATAATTGATGTAGTAATATGATTGGGTTTTTTTTTCTCTTGTCCAATTTGATTAGAACAAATCGTGAATCAGATAAATTAAATTTTATAGAATATAAAATTCCATATATTCCTTATCTTAATTGAAACAGTTTGAAACTTTATTTATAACAAATAACACACATATTATACGAACAAAAACGAATACCTATTCACAATTTCCGATAAGAAGTGGAATTTTCAATAAAAGTGCCGATATTCCAAATTGAATCACTATAACCATTACAAATTTGAATCATTTCTAAGCGGCAATTTTAAATTAACCCAATAAAATGATATAAATAACAACCAAAACGGTATAATCAAAAAACGAAAAAGCGATACAACCGATTGAATCAACATTCATTTTTAATATTCACGATTGACGTTTGGTGCATTGATTCCCAAACTGCGGTCATTTATTTCGTGATACACGACGACGAATGAACTGTACTAGAATTTAAATCGACGCCTAAAGGAAATCAACCAAGTAGTATAATATATAAAGAAAGATAGAGATATCTGTATGTACAATACAAAAATACGGGTAAATCTATTCGGATTCGTTCTAAATATTAGGACAAAATGGGCTGGTTATAGTGTTAACTGAACGGTAGAATTGCACGCAGACATATGTAATATATGAATCAACTATGTAGGTATACGAATAAAATAAATAAAGAGACAGAATAGTAAAGTGACATAGAAATATATACTTATTATTAACGAGGAGATAACGGAAGTGTGGCACACCTGAAATGTCCGGAAATGAACACTGAACAGTTATTAAATCAAATATTTGATATTATATTACTAAACTTTTTTATTGTATACAATAAAATTCAAAATTATACAATTAAAGCTTTAATTCACTTGACACTTTAAAGAAAAATTGTAATTAAAAGGAGTAATTGACGTTTAAATTGCTTAATCTGTCGTTAACAACTTGTTAAATGTTTGAAACGTCAATGTTGTTTCTTGGTCCTTCGAGCTGGATACTCAAATATGTATGTCTTTTTTCCAGAATTTGAAATAATTAACTACGATTGTGCATTTAATGCTGTTAGTTTAGAAATTGTTCCATCTTTAAAATCCTCTACATGTCTGCATATGTGGATCGACTTGATAATCAAGCTAGCAGCCAGATCTCTGACAGTGTGGAATGATGCTACTGTATATATTCTTGATCCGACCCTTCGACCTGTAAGCTAAACTCCAACCAGCTTTATTGTAGTTGGTTTACCGTCTCAGCCTCTAGTTTTTGAGGTCACCGAACCACTTTATAACTAAATGTTGTGTTAAATAAAGTCATATCTTTAGAGAGAAAATTTGAAAAAATAAACACAAAACAAAACGAAGATTTTAGTTTAAAAAAGTGAACATTTCCGGTAAACAGATAGTAATCTCTCAATATTCCTCTATATTTCCGGGGAATGTAAGTTAACCCTTATATAACAATCACCCTCGTTCAATGTATGATTGTAATCTAGGCATTCAAGGCAACGCCTGGACGGTTTTTCGGTGATTTATCGAATCTCACCAAGTGGCCGGACACACTTTATATACACAATTCTATTATTACATTTTCAAGAGCTTCGAATAAATCATAGGTACTTTTTATTTTCCAAATTTATACAAATAAAAGACAGCAAATTTTGTCATCTCAATTATAATAATAATAATAATAATGAAAATAATAATAGTAGTAGCCGTTCCGGTTAAGGATATTGAGCACGAAATTCAACTTAACCGCTAGTTTTCCTTTACGTGAACAACGCCTAATACCAGCAAAACTCAAAACCATACCTACTCTCTCTCTTTACTCTCTACTCTCTACCTCTCTAAACCGTTTTGCACAATATTCGTCCAATATCAACTCTAAAGGGAAGTTCGTGTGGAATTTTAATCGACCTCTCCTTGACGTCCAATCCATTCTTCGAAGCGCAATAACATCCCTCTCTCACACTGTGGTTCGTACATGTATAGATATATAAAGTCTTGACAATACCAAATCACGCTGCAGGAACAAAGAAACATTTCTTGTTCATTCAGAAAATGTAAAAATCAGCAAAAAAATCAATCAATTTAATTGATTAAGATCAGTTTATTTTGCACCCAATTTGTTAGCTATTACGCAATAGTTATTAATTTCCACCCTTTGGATAAATCAGTTGTGATTCTCTTACTTTCACTATCTCTCTCCCTCTATTTGATTTGTTATGTAATATGAAACGAGTTGGAAAACTAGGAGACACTCCAACCTAATAATCAAATAATGATCACAGTATTTTATCTTTTAATTCAAATGAATATTTATAAATTCTCTAGTTTAATTAGATTGTTAAAAAAAATTAATTGTGCCCTTTTAACTGACCTATAAAAATTTCTGATTATTGAAAAAAGAGACACGTCATTATCATTCAATGATGAATCTGTTCAAACCTATATTGCGAAATTAATTAATTAATGGTTATCGATTGACTGACTAGTTAATGGAATGTTTGGGATAAATTAATTGTTGAAATTTAGATTTTACAACAGTTCAAATTATAATAAAGAGTCGATATACTATAAGTTAATTACACAAAAATAATCAAGACAAAACAAAAACCGATCGAACAGATTAAATATTTTATCATAATTGCCTGTCGATTATCATTTGATGTAAATTTTTAAAGTTCAACCACACATACCTAAGAATTTTTTATGCTATTTAGCCACGTGCCTGTTATATTTAATTCGTTTCCTTTTTAATTATTTTCTACTTTTGAATAATCGTTTGCCGAATGTGCTAAAAAAAAAAGAGTAACTTTCTTGTTGTATTTAAACAGGTACGATGAAAAGATTAAATTAACGAAAATGTTAATAATAAAAACGGCTCACTTTAACAGACCTGTCAGTTGTGAGTTTATAATTGCAGTTATTACACATCCTAGTCACGATTTCTATGTTTTTTGATGATTTTTATATAAAATACAATAAATGTCCTCGGATTAAATAATTGATTTATAAAGACTAAAAACTTCCTTTTATGGTGGTTATAAATATGAGATTATCTAGGAGAATCTTGGATTGCCTAAAACGGCTATATGATCAAGATCTGTAATCATATTTATTAATGAAAAAGGGAAAATAATAAAGGAAAGTCTTTTTTTTAGTTTGTTTTTTTGTCTTTTGAGTTCCCATGAAATCTCAACCTTTATCCCCTTAATGTCAACAACAGATTGCATAGATACAGATCTGTCAGTCAACGCTGCTGGCTTGTTTTCCCATTTATATCAAAGAAAATTTCTTGTCTATTCGATCGTAAATTGAAACTTTTATTAACTCATATAAGAAGGTAGCAAGCAGTCATCGTTTTACGTCTTTTTCTTCTTCAAGAATAATAAACCTTTGGTGTTTGCGTATAGCGTTATAATACATATATACCTATACATATATATCTATATAAGAGCAACACCCTCTTCAACCCCAAACATCGCTCCCCTGTTCCCGCTCACTCATCCAATCCTCTTACAATATTTCACTGGAAACGACGGCCGGATGTTCAGAATTCTCCTCGTTCGGATTCCCCGTAAACAAGTGAAATAACTATTTCGTTTAGATAATGCCACCACCACTACCGCCACCAACGTCGTCGTCGTCGTAGTCGACGGTGGGCGGTGGGTAAAGATATTGATTCGCACCACCACCACCACCACCACTACCACTACCAACACTGTACTGCGTCTGTCGTATATTCGTGTATATGTGTCGTCTTTGGTACGAACATGGGGGCGGCTTGAAAAACCCCCTCAACTGACTAAAAGGCGGTAAACGTCAAGTCGTAACACGAATAGAACATGAATATGTATGGTAATCTCAAAGAGGTAAATACATGCTTTACGTCTTGCTTTGAACTTGATAATGAGTTTCCACCTTGATATTTAAAATGGATTTCGAAATACCTGTATACATACAAGCAATAGAAATCAGGATGCAACCATTTACGTTAGAAGTGGACAGTAATTAGAAATATGTTTTTAAATTGATTTTAATTAATTATTAAAAGCGTTTAGAAAAGAAAAAAAATGTAATCGTAAACTGAGATAAAATAAACATTTCAATATCAAATCACATGAGGGTGGTCCTCAACTCTACAACGGAATAGAAAAAAATAATACAAATCAATGGTTCAGAATGATGGTTTGTCCGGTGTAAACATTTTAATCTCGTCGACAAGCCAAAAGAGAAAGACAGAAACAAACCGATATACGTATATATAGTGTGAGTAAATTCATTGGTCAGATGACAAGCCCTCAAGTTAATTTGGTTTCCCTTGACGCATTGTAACGCTATACTCACACACTCTATATATACCATATCCTTTTCTATCTATCTATCTATCTTTTCCTGTAAGATTTCACCCCCTGAAAAACGCCAATAAGGGGTCGAGTCTCATTGGTCTATTAGCAGAATCCATATGGGCTAAATCAATACTTATCGTGATGTTTTGCGGGTAAAGAAGCCACAATACCGTCTACGATTTCAATTCTATTTATTAAAATCGAATTTTTGATAATGATTGACTAAAGAAAAAAACCCGAAATGCATAAAAGACAAATCGTAAAATAGGGGCGCGTTCGTCTTTGTATTTCTACTTAGATTATAAGTACCTACATATAGTTCGATCTCTGTCTTTCTAAATGAACACCCCTCTAACAGGAGCCAGATGTTCCATCTAAGGAGTGCATTGTGTTTGTACACCCTGCGGTCGCACCGATTGTTGCCTAAATTAAGAAACATTCATCCTTCTCTCTATATATTTTCTCAAGCCGCCTCTACCACCAACCAACATATCTATATTTTATCTAAAAACGAGCTTTTCAAACATAAACTCTAGGTATAAAACAGAAATTGGAAGGGATGAAAATATGAAGAAATTTGTTTTTGTTTTCTGTCCTATAGACTAAATAAATTATTGAAAGTGGTTGTTGGTATAAAATGTGACATTGTTGGGCACAGGTAAACGATCTATACACAACCACGACCCACACGTATACGGTATACGTATATATATTTACAAAGCTCAGGGCAATACCTGTAGCAAGACAAGCTGAAACGTTCACACCGACACCAATCAGCTGATGTCTTGAAGAAGTTTGTATAACTGGGAGTCCAATGTTTCATTATTTTTTCTTGTTGTTGCTGTTGTATTTATTTCTTCTTTCATCTTCGTTCTCTTCCCTCCATCTTTTCTCAGTTAAACGGTCGGGGCCAGTTCAAGCGACTAATCGGCTACAAGTATTGTTGGAATCTTTCAAGAGCTCTTCAAATCTATTTACTTTCAAATCATTGCATTCAATCGTAATATATATGTATGTGTATGTATGTAGTATCTACTTATTATTTTTTAAAGAGACTTTCACGATCCGATAAATTGGAATGATTAGATTGCTCTTTAAATTAAAATGACTTGAATACTTCTGTTTCTCTATTGATCGTAACAATTCCCCAAACGGATTATCAAGTCTTTTTCCGCAATTTTTTTAACGATTTTAAAATTAATGGAAAATATTGAAAACTGGAAGAATTTTGGGTAATCGTCAAGATGATGATGATGATGATGATGAGTTTTTGAGTCTGGCTGGTTTATTGTAGTTTCACCGAAATTTATCAAACGTCTCCCCTCGAACTTCAAAAAAAGATATTTCGGACATTCGTCTGGTTAATCGTCGACCGATTACCTGAACCATTTCATATACCAGTTTTGTGAGGGTGCCCTCAAGCTATATAACTACTATCCCCCTTATAATATCTACCTACTATTTATCCCACACAAGAAAAATACAATATCCTACAAAATCTTTACACGCATCTATAAAGAAAAAAAGAACAAGAAAAACTGACGGTGTAGAAAGAACGAGCGTGTGTAAATGCATCAAGCAAATTTAACGTAGTAAACGATTAGATTTTCAAGTAAATTTGCGTGTAGATGTTTATGATGTTTTTATAAAACAACTAAATAAAAACACAGACGACAGCTGTTGCTGTTTGGTAGTAGTAGTAGTAGTAATATTACAAGTAGGTATAGCAGGAGCAACAGCAACCACATACAGGTGAAAGCCAGTTCATACACCCTTCGGTTATTGTCCTTTTTCGAACGCACCCTCCGAATATGTTCCGCTGGTTCTCTTTCGTTTCGTATTGTCGGCCTCCGTCTATCAAGCAACAGTTTTTTCTATAACAACAACAACCAGCGAAAACGAACAAATCCAACAAAACAGACTAGTCCAATTTAAAATGATAAGAAAGCAAATAAAGGAAATACTAATAATAATAATGATAATAATAATCTAGATCGATAATTTTGTTTGTATTTTTAATAAATTTTTTAAAGCATTTTTCACGATACAATATTGTTTAATATAATAGAATCGAAAAAAAATTGGCCAATTTTTACAGTCAACGATTTTGAATAATTCATGAAGTTGTATACCTCTTTTCGCCCGAAATACAAGATAATATATTCAAATATGAATTTGGTTCCACTACATTATTATTGTAGACATATTGATAGAAGTAAATATAAAATTTGGTGTTTTTTTTTTCAAAAATTTTTGCCAATTTAATTTCTTTTCAAATACTTATGTTGACGAATAATAGTAGTGGGATAATTTTATAGATTTCCAGACGACAAAGATTCAAACAGCCCCTCAAAATTGCTAAGGTCACCCTCTTTCGTTCAACATTCTATACATGTGTCTGTCTATGTGTGTGTGTATGAAATAGAAGTAGAGTTTCAGAACTATTCGACAGTCACCCCAACAAGTAAACGTTCTCCATCCTATCTGTATATTTATTGCAATTGGGGGATTAATACTATCTCGTTCTTCTCACATCGATCTGTCTCTTCTATGTATAAAGTGCTATTAAAAATATGTCTTTGTATTGTCATAAGTCTACAATCACGTAATATTAAAATAGACGATTTTGGTATTAATTGGGGGTAGAGCTACAGTTTACTTAAGTCACTGTGTTACTTAAGTACTGTTGATGTTACTTAAAAAAAAAATAAACAATACAAGACTAGTCGGTTGTATACAAGTGAAAGAAGTGGAACTATTTATGTTACTTTTATATTCATTCATAAATCAACAAATTAATATAATTTTCCTTGAATTATTAGTTAGCTTTGTATACCTAATAGTATTTATTTACGCGATAGATTTTTTTATATTTAGACTTGGGGAAAACCGGCTTAATTCCAATAAATTGTGCGAAAAGTTCATACAATTTCCCAATGATTTAACATGATTCTATACCTAATTCTTTGTTATCATTTCTGTGGTTACAGTTTCTATTCCATCAATTGTTATCACTAGTTAATGATAGTCAACATATACTATACATATAAATAAACTGTTGAACTAATAGAGCAAATCGTCAACTTAATTAAATACAGACAATCTCATGGTGATTATAAACGAAATTGCCAATAATCAATTTTAACTTTGGCGTAAAACAGGGGGCCCCGAAACTTATCACGGAACAATCAACATTCTATCTTTATTCCTCTCTTTTCCTTTCTGTCTTTCTCATTTCATTCGTTTGCCAGCATTTACTATATTATATAACGGTGAGTTTCCCCAACGAAACTCCCCAAGTTTTACAACCCATCTAACTAACTATCTTTGTTCAACACACAGTAAAATATTACCAGATATAAATAGTAGATCTTTGTTTAATGTAATACCTAAGTTGAACATTGTATAGTTCTATCTTTGTTTTATATATTAGTAGAGTTTGTTGTTTCTGTCTTTATTTTACAGCAATATTATGATATAGTCCTTATAAACATGTAGCTTATGTCCTAAAATTGTTTGTTTTGTCTTTATCTCTGTAGGCCGATAATTTGTAATGTCAGATGTGTTGTTAGGTGGCTCGTTTTTAGTTTATCAGTGAATTCTTGAATCGTAAGATAAACATAAGAGAAACGGGTTCCTGATTTTATAGCCAAATCTACGGATCATCTGTTGAATTATCCTGACAGGATCAATTCCAGTTATTAAGGATAATTAAATGGATTTAGGAATGATATAATAATAAAATAACAAGAAGTTGTTTCAATGTTTGGAAAATGTGTAAATGAAGTTGATGAAAATTTATACATATTTTAAATGAAGGGTAGGTACTTAAATTGTTTGATTTGTTTAAACAACAAATATTTTATATTTTATTGGAGAATTATTGAAACCATAATGCTGCACCTACCCGCAATAATGTGAAACTTGTTGTTTTCCCGAAATCCGACCTGTCACGTGGGACAGATGTTAACACTTTCCCGAAGCACCCTAGTGCTATACTCTCAGTAGCTTATCGATCCAATGCCAGGAAGACCTCCATAGCTCTAAGTTAATGAGTGATCGACATGGCAACATGTGTGCCACATGCTAAGCGACCTAATTCACCAAGAAACATCATCCTTTTACACAAATCTTTTCATTCACAAAAATATCTTAATAAAATCAAATTTAAGTAATCGAAATTTATCAACGAGCAACACCCATGAAAACAGACTATACACTAGAGTTCTTCACTCAATTATGCGCCTATTTTATAGATTTCCGATTTAAGAAACTGGATGTTAAAAGAGAAAAACGAAAAATACACTTATTTATACGCGTAGTATATAGTAAAGTATGGAAAAGATAGATCGAACAAAATGGAACGGAAAACAGAAAAGGTAAGTGAAAGTAATCCACAATAAATCATCAAGGACTATGCGCCGTATTGGAGAGTAATTCGTGAGAGATGTTGGGCAAAAGTTTTTTGACGGGCCGTAAATTTCTTAGTCAAGGATCTCAGGGAACAAACTACCGAGAAATAACATCAGGACAGATTCCTGCCGGCCGACAAGTTGGAGAGAGACTAAATGCCGTTTCACCGGCCAATGTTCAACGTTAAATCTACATAAACACTACATGAATCTTGCCTTTATGTTGATGAGGGCTTGCTCGTTTTTATCGTTTTTCTTTTTAAAAAGCTGAAAAATTATGTCTATACAGAAGACTATTTATTTGGGCACACTTTTAATGCAGTTACTTTTAAGTAATTGTTAGAAGAATTCACAATTTTCGATCTTTGCAATTCTAACTTTATCCTAAATGTTGTGCAAAACACTAGCCAAATTAATTTTTCGTTGAATTTGTTTTATAATTGGTTTGCTAATATGTTAATTAATATCTATTTTTATTATTTTAGCATTTTAATACGTAGCACCCGTGTAACTGTGAACGTTTTTCGATTTTTTTTTATATTCTTGTGAAACCTCAAGTAATCTTAATTGTTGTCTGTTAAAATTGAAATTTCTTTGAAGACGAAATAATAGAAGTCGTGCAAATTTGTGCTCTATATCTGTTGATTGTGCTTTCACTTTTTTCACCAGTTTAGAAAGATGTTTTAATTGAAGCACTAATACTGTATACACGGAGTCTTATACAGAGTGTAATTAAAATCCCTTACAATATTTAAACGTTATCATCCCTATGAGGAATAGGGTACAATAAGGACATTTTAAGGGGTCAAAGAGAGAAAAAATATTTTCCCCCAAAGTTATAAGCATTGTTTAATGGCCACTGGACAGTTACTAACTAACCTACTGTAATGTGATAGCTGATAAGAATGCCGATATCGGTAAGGCTCGCGTTCCCGTGACATTGAACTATACAGGTCTTACTAGCCTACTTATTGACAACACATTACAAACATAATTATTGCTGGAAAGTTACATAAAACACATGTAAAAATCCCAAAAACTGTCCGAAATCAGTGGTTCGATTCCAGCGGCTCTCAGGCTGTTGGCGAAATTTTCAGTGCCTTTTTTCTTGTAAACGGGACCATATCGCCTCCCTATTATATTAGAAGAATGTGCTCTTATTTTTGTGGACTACCAGTGGTTTGAATTATGTAGGGGATTTCAATGACACGTTGTATAGTGTATAGAGTAGAGCATCAAATTAGCGACTAGATCTTGCGGGACGTTTTTTATTTCCCTTTTGATTTTCTTCAATTACGTCTCTATCAATATATGATTAGACGGTATTCTTTATTTCTTTGATATGCCTGTCAGAGTTTCAATAATATCTAAAAAAAAATTTTCTATTCAGTACCTACTCAAAAATCGTGGGAATAAATCTATTTGTATTTATTTCTATAGAAATACATATATTCATATTTGGAAATATTATATATTTAGGTATACAAAATGTCGATTTCTTGAATATTTTTGTAAACTTTCACCAAAACGGAAAAATATCAACACAAACATAATGTGTCGAAATATTAAAAACGATTAATTTAATGGTTTGTCGGTGATAATTGTTTTATAATAGAAAAGCAATGTTGGCATGTTTTATATCTAATTGATAATCTTATGTTGATAATGTTGGTTATTTGGTGACAAACCGGCAACTATGTCATTACAGGTTTGACTGCAATAATTTGATTTTAATTAGTACTATTCGAACTACTAACACCATAATTGATAACACGATAATTTGTTCTTTTGTTCAACAAAAAAAAAAACATTAAATATTATATTTACAAACATTTTTTTTTTTTAAACAAAGACAAATTCCAAATTCCTAACTTAAGGTCTTGTCAATTTCCTGTGACTTAAGTTAACAACTAGTTACAGTTACAACAATGCACAATAAAAAATAATTACTAGTCTTCAGAAACTAGCGGCACAGACTTGACTATTAGAAAGTGCAATCGTGTGCAATTGAGGAACTAGGAAAATTGCTAGTTGTATTCCTATCAAGTTTTGTTAACAGAAAATTGATGATTAAATGACGAAATTCTGTCGTTGGTTTTTTCAAATACATTTTTAAAATAAATCGGCAAAATATAATCAAAACTTGTAATAATTATTGGATATGTACAGTAGTTGTAATACAAGTAAATAGGAGAAAGTTCTACCGATCCAATTTTTGAAACGAGTCCACAATTTTGCGCTGTAATCATATACTCCTAACAATTTTGTGTGTAAATTGCATTTTTCTTCCAACTCGTTTTTTTTCTTGCGTTTTTTATCGTTCTAACTTACAATTACTGATTAGAATAGAAGCTTTTTTTCAATGGACTTGACCTGACGCAATTCATAAATTAGTCCTGTTTTTCGACGGTCTCTTTATGATTTTTAAGGACCCCTCAGTGCCGTACACAAAAAGTAGAAAAACACGACGGGGTGAATATTGTCAAGCTTCAGGGGAAGGAGCTGAAACTTACGTTCCATTATCTAGCTCCATGGTCAATCCGTTATTATTATTGCTAGTGCTGTCCTTTCAAAAAATGTTAAATTGAAATTTGGAGCAATTAATGTCCTTTTCACCGTGTATCCGAAAAATGTCGTGATCGGCACTTGAACTCCGCATCTTTCAATTTACGGTCGAATGCACTACTCAATTGATCATTATGCTTAGTCCAATATAACTCCAACAACTAATACTGACAAGATATTTATGTTTAATAGTTGACAAAACAACCCCTAAATACGCTATGAAAATATCCGAAGATTGTCAAGCGGCCTCGATAGCACAATTGGTAGTGCATTCGACCGGAAATCGAAAGATCCGGAGTTCAAGTCCCGATCAAGGCACGACTTGTTTCGGATGTACAGTGGAAAGGACATTGATTGCTCCAAATTTCATACATTCCCATCGTGGATTTCTTTAATTGACCAAAATGTTAAATGTCTGATTTTTGAGTAAAGAATTCTCCGCAAACATTCAGTATAATGCGATATAGTTAATAAATTTTTTTTGTTGTATATTTTTATTTAAAAAATATTTGTCTATCAATTAACACTGTAACGATAATAATAGTTTTATTACTATTATACCGAAAACACTTTCTATTGCTGGTTGGTCAAGTGGAAAAATTGCGATTTGAATGGAAACATCCGTCAGATTAACAATAATTTTCAATGAGATAGTATAGAGATTTTCCGAAAATTTCCGCAAAATATTTCATTTCAAGAGTAGCATCATAGTTTGTCTAAGGTAAACGAAATGATTACGTATTGGAGAGAAGTGTTGTTGTTTTTTTTTCGAAAGTTAATTCCCATTTTACGCCTAAAGCTCTGGGGTATCTGTATTATAATTTTTTTTTGACTTCATTTTATGAAGCTCAGTTGTAAATGTAGACGATAAGAGGAATGTGTTTGATTAAATTCCATCTGATTTCCGGAAAATTTATACGGTATTTCTTGTTTTGAATAGTGTGTGAAAATTTAGAAGAAAGATTGGCAAAACACATCTCATTTAATGATTATATCCACATGTTTGAGGCTGTAACCTGGATTTAAAGGCAAAAAACGATTCCAAAGAACATAAAACCTGGTGGGTTAATTAAGACTCGTTCATATTATACCTACGTATACATACACACACACACACACACATATTTACCAACACATATGTGTAGATTTTACGACGTCATCTCGATGACGCAACATCACCGTAGTGGGTATTCTAATAACAGCAACAATACACCCAGGTCCTTGAATGGAATCAAATAAATCCTAAACAAACCCTTAAATTGTTGAACTTATCCAACCACCTGGATATGATTAAAGTCAAAACACACCAATAATCTACTAAAAGAAAAGTCTCTTTTCACAGTTTTCCACTTAATGCCGTCGTCGACAAGCAGTAAAAGATTGATTCCGAAATGTCGATGTCGATGTGTTTGTGTGTGTGTGTGTGCGGGGGAAGAAAAGAGCCTTCAGGAACGTCCACGTGCCCAGGAATTGGTACTCGAACTTGCCTTCCACCACACGTCGCACTTTAGTAGAAATCAGTTTTGATCGAAATCGGTTAATATTCGTACATTTCTAATATTATAGTGTTATCTATATTAGATTCCGCAATAAGCTTGAAAGCTATTGGAATGGTGCGCGCAAGGCAGTACAACACGAGTCGTCGTTGTCGACGGTTGGGATTAGTGCACCTAGATCCATATAATACACTAATACATACATATATTCTATATGTATAGATATGTATGTGGATATATGTGTGTGTGTATTTTAAGTTTCTTTTAACTCTCTTTTAAAAAAAATAAAATTACGGTGTCCAATTTAATGTGTGTTGTCAATTATTATTATTTAGGGTTGGTGCAAATACCTTGACATTTTTATGTAGCCACCAATCAAATAAAAAAGTGCTAGTTTTTTCCTAATTTATCAATTATTATTATTATTATTTTTTTGAATTAAATTTTCGAAAATTTAAAAGTGAAGAAATCAGTGTTATCGCCGCAAATTTACATACAAATGGGAAAAACATAATGGATTTTTTTTAAATAAATGATCTAATTTGATAATAATTGTTTAGATGAGTGATTAACATTAAGAATTCATAAGAAGAATTAGTGTGCCAGATTTTTTGTTTTGTTGATCACTTCTTTCTTTTTGTTGTTGAAATCAGTGAAATCAGACAGTTCTACTGTTGGATTTTTGGATCAAATCTTGAAGGTAAATTAAAAGTATTTTTGCAACCCCCCCGCTTTTTTTTCTAATAAAACTGTATGTTTTTTATTGAGAGAGAGGCACAGAGAAAAAAAAACAGCTCATAAATTGGCGCATACCTTGTCCCCCTTCAAATTAACATTGGGAGTAGTGTATACTCCCTAGCTATAATTAACTCCTTCAGTTATAGCGGAGCCAAGGACCGCGCATTACAACTTCCACATAAAACTGTTTCTCTAACATTATTGTCTTATCTATATCTTTGTTACTTTTTTTTTATTGTTATTCTTTATTTTTTCCTGTACCTAACGGTAACAATTTCGCTACTTTTAAACAAACAACTCAACCAATACACGTAGAATAGATTAATATCTTTCTCTCTCTCTCTGTCTCTATTTCTTTGATTATTTACTTAACAAGGTCGTTTACAATCTATATATGATCCCGAAAAGCTGCTGCTTATTGTTAAGTGTGCGCCCGGTGAGCTTGATGGAATTCTCAAAACGCCTAAAAGCTCCACGAACATACATATACACACACTTATCACTATTATCAGCATCATTCTCCCTCCTCCTCCCCGCTCAGATTTTCCCGATCGGTATTGATAAACGCGGTTTTGTTTTCTTTGTTACACAAATTTGTTGATACATGTTTGACGTAAATCTCTAGATTTGTTGTTTATTTTTGTGGGGAAGAAAAACAAAGGGTTGTTGTGTTTTTTTCTCTCACCTCTCTCTAGTTAATAAATCGGTAGTAGTAGTGTTTCGAAAATAATTCAAGAAAATAGCCTTGGATTTGTGTGGGTCTTAATATAAAATGTTGTTGGATTACAACATAATGCTGTTATAGCGTTTTATAGAAATGAAGTAAAAAGAGGTTTTACGAGTCTGTTGTCGAAACAAAGGAAATCAAATGAAATTTTAGCTAAAATCGTAAAAAAAATCATTTTATTTGAATATCTATCATTTAAGCAAAGAAAACAACGAACGGAATAATTAAAGAATTTTTCTTTTTCGTTGTTATTATTGTTGTTGTTATGTAGTGGAATCGCTGGGAATTCAATTAGTACGTCATCGGTATGACGTTCATTGATTGTCATACAAGTAATTGACGCCATTATAAATTCATAAAAATAAAATAGAAAAAAAAACACCTACTAAAATATACATTTTTCCATTTTATCATAATTTAGCATTGTTGCAAAACGATTGTTGTATATATTAGATTTATCAATACTGATAAGTTTAATGTTAGAAAGTCGGTCGTATAATAGCATAGGGATTTTGGGGAATGGTCAAAGGTTCTCTTTACATTTTCTACAAAATGTAAATTTGTACGTTCGAGATTTCGAGGTCCTTTATACCCTCAAAATGGCCTATATGGCAATGGGGGCGGTTTATGCTTATGTGCCAATGGTGATAGTAGTATATCGTAATAGTAATAGGGGTAGTAGTGGTGATGGCATCAATACTCTCTCTCTCTCTCTCTCTCTCTCTATGTTCCCTGCCGATTAATTCCTTATTTACATTAGAGGATGTTATCAAATCCGGATCGGTTAACCGTAATAGCGTAGCTGGTTGGAAAATTAATTATGCGTTTATATTATAATCTTTATTAATATAATAACTAGAGAGACATACAAAGTTTATAAATGTATATGTGTATGTGTGAATGTGTATACATACGTATGTGTGTATATGAAAAACAACTTGTTATCATGTCACGATTATTAGACGATATTTAATTGTGGGTGTTCACGTGAAACGTTAATGAAACGATTTTAGTGGAATTTCTTGAAGAAATTTGAAGTTTTTTGACAGTTTTTTTTTTCAAACAATAGGGCCATTCTGTATTTACCAGCAATTTCAAGGTATTAAAATCTGTTTTGATAGAATATAATGATAGTCAAGGTTTGTTTACCAAAACGAATGATCTTTGTGGATAATAATTCGATGATAAAAAACGATATGAAATTTTTTGAGAAATTTTTAGATAGAATTTGATTTTATATTATGATGTATAGAAATTTTGAAAAATTTGGCAGGTGAGGCAAATGACGTCACATTCCTCCTCACTATACCGTTCACAAGGAAAAGGCCTTGAGTGGAGGTCAAAATTAGACAACTTTCTCTCTATAATAAACAATAACAACAAGTAAATTTGCATCTTGTTGTTGTTGTTGTTGTTGTTGTTGTTGCTGTTTTGATAAAAAACCCAAAATTTTTAATTTCTATAACGTTCACACGGTCTTCTATAAAACTCACTCAACCACCTGTATGTGTAGTTAAATTGATGTCTGTCTAGTAGTACTTATACAGTTACCCCTTTTTCATTTCGGTCGTCACCCTAAGTTTTTGCATATAGGGGAGTTATTCGATTTAAACTCGACAAATTTCGATATTTTAAAGCTCACTATATGTATATTTATTTGATGTAATAATTCGTCTCATCATAAAGGTAGAGAGAGCGTTTTGGTTTGGTGGCACAATAAAAAGCATTGGAACGTTTCTGGTTAAACAGCTGAGTAACGCCGTTAGCGTTAAGTGAATAATTACAGTGACCTCAGTTTGTTCCGTTCGTGTATAAATAATTACTATAAGTCGTTTTTCCCTCTTTAATTAATATTTTTAATTGTATTTATCGGTTTTTAGTCAAAATTTTCGAAACTATATAAAGACATTCTTTATAATACTCTCTACCTTTAGCTTCTCCTTTACACAGCATCAAATAAAAGGTAATGAAATAGGTCGGAAACGCCTTTGTGCCAGATCTCAACCTTAAACAAGTTTTGTAACACACACACACACACATACAAACATACCACATAGTCACATATATGTATGTATACAGAAAATCTTGTTCATCTTCTCTATAGAATCCGATTTATATTAAAACATTTAAGGAATTCTTGCTAATTTCCGTTTTTAATTTTGTAGAAAAAAAATTGCGACAAAACAAATTGACCTAGAAATGCATAAATAAATCTATGATTATTATTTATCAATTGTTTATTAACAAATTCGACCTGTATTTGTAAACAGACCTGATAAAAATGTGTCCTCTGTCTGTATATTACATATGTATGAGGATAAGCTATTGTTTTAATTTTGTCAAGTTGGTTACATGCCAAAAACAATATAATGTCGTATAGAAGTTCAACTTTTATACAGAACAAATTAGTGGATTTTCCTCGTGGGTTTTTTTTTATACTTGTTCCCCTTCGTAGAATTGTCGGAAAATTCTTTATATTTTATATAAAAAATTCCAATTAATCCAATTTTTCTTGGGTCTTTAATTTTATTTTACCGACAATGAGATTCTTTGGTGGCTTATCAGGAAAAAAACAACAAAAACAAAATATATTATATGTAGAGCTTAAACTTTATGTCATATGTAAACACGTGTGTATCTTCAAGTGAGGCTGTAATAGCAACTGAGTTCAATGGTCTAGTCCTTCTATCTAGCTATCTGTTATGTACTGCTGCTTAGCATTTCACAGAGGGGAAATCTCAAAAAAGCCTATAAAGCTTAAAGCGCGAGAAAGAAAAAGAATTTAGGGTGTAATATATGTATGGATGTGAGTTGAGAGTGTTGTGTGATCGTCGCATATTGATCTTGACGGTGATTTTTTCTCACAATCGTTTCTCATACAATATATTTCTGTTATTACTTTCTTTTTGATCGGAAAATATTGTACCATTTTGACTTTTTGCTTGATTTGGAAATTTTAGTGAAAATCAATGATCTCTCTCTCTCTCTGTTTAATTAAGCAGTTGTCGGTGATTTGTTCTATCAACGGGAAAACAAAAACGAGAACAACAAAGACTAAAAAGTACGACGAAAAATAATCATCAACTTGACG